>JAQNBH010000007.1:44809909-45049909 GCA_028752905.1 Cladorhizidae sp. MBARI D1340-BT2
ACCCAGGTATAGTACATGTACAGTGCATGTGTGTGTATAGTTATAGGACCCAGGTATAGCACATGTACAGTGCATGTGTGTGTATAGTTATAGACCCAGGTATAGCTACATGTACAGTGCAATGTGTGTGTATAGTTATAGACCCAGGTAATAGCTACATGTACAGTGCATGTGTGTGTATAGTTATAGGACCCCAGGTATAGTACATGTACAGTGCATGTGTGTGTATAGTTATAGACCCAGGTATAGCACATGTACAGTGCATGTGTGTGTATAGTTATAGACCCAGGTATAGCACATGTACAGTGCATGTGTGTGTATAGTTATAGACCCAGGTATAGTACATGTACAGTGCATGTGTGTGTATAGTTATAGACCCAGGTATAGCACATGTACAGTGCATGTGTGTGTATAGTTATAGACCCAGGTATAGTACATGTACAGTGCATGTGTGTGTGTATAGTTATAGACCCAGGTATAGCACATGTACAGTGCATGTGTGTGTATAGTTATAGACCCAGGTATAGTACATGTACAGTGCATGTGTGTGTATAGTTATAGACCCAGGTATAGTACATGTACAGTGCATGTGTGTGTATAGTTATAGACCCAGGTATAGCACATGTACAGTGCATGTGTGTGTATAGTTATAGACCCAGGTATAGCACATGTACAGTGCATGTGTGTGTATAGTTATAGACCCAGGTATAGCACATGTACAGTGCATGTGTGTGTGTATAGTTATAGACCCAGGTATAGCACATGTACAGTGCATGTGTGTGTATAGTTATAGACCCCAGGTATAGTACATGTACAGTGCATGTGTGTGTATAGTTATAGACCCAGGTATAGCACATGTACAGTGCATGTGTGTGTAGTTATAGACCCAGGTATAGTACATGTACAGTGCATGTGTGTGTATAGTTATAGACCCAGGTATAGTACATGTACAGTGCATGTGTGTGTATAGTTATAGACCCAGGTATAGCTACATGTACAGTGCATGTGTGTGTATAGTTATAGACCCAGGTATAGCACATGTAACAGTGCATGTGTGTGTGTATAGTTATAGACCCAGGTATAGCACATGTACAGTGCATGTGTGTGTATAGTTATAGACCCAGGTATAGCAACATGTACAGTGCATGTGTGTGTATAGTTATAGACCCAGGTATAGTACATGTACAGTGCATGTGTGTGTATAGTTATAGACCCAGGTATAGCACATGTACAGTGCATGTGTGTGTATAGTTATAGACCCAGGTATAGTACATGTACAGTGCATGTGTGTGTATAGTTATAGACCCAGGTATAGTACATGTACAGTGCATGTGTGTGTATAGTTATAGACCCAGGTATAGCACATGTACAGGGCATGTGTGTGTATAGTTATAGACCCAGGTATAGCACATGTACAGTGCATGTGTGTGTATAGTTATAGACCCAGGTATAGTACATGTACAGTGCATGTGTGTGTATAGTTATAGACCCCAGGTATAGTACATGTACAGTGCATGTGTGTGTATAGTTATAGACCCAGGTATAGCACATGTACAGTGCATGTGTGTGTGTATAGTTATAGACCCAGGTATAGCACATGTACAGTGCATGTGTGTGTATAGTTATAGACCCAGGTATAGCTACATGTACAGTGCATGTGTGTGTATAGTTATAGACCCAGGTATAGTACATGTACAGTGCATGTGTGTGGTATAGTTATAGACCCAGGTATAGTACATGTACAGTGCATGTGTGTGTATAGTTATAGACCCAGGTATAGTACATGTACAGTGCATGTGTGTGTGTATAGTTATAGACCCAGGTATAGTACATGTACAGTGCATGTGTGTGTATAGTTATAGACCCAGGTATAGTACATGTACAGTGCATGTGTGTGTATAGTTATAGACCCAGGTATAGCACATGTACAGTGCATGTGTGTGTATAGTTATAGACCCAGGTATAGTACATGTACAGTGCATGTGTGTGTATAGTTATAGACCCAGGTATAGTACATGTACAGTGCATGTGTGTGTATAGTTATAGACCCAGGTATAGTACATGTACAGTGCATGTGTGTGTATAGTTATAGACCCAGGTATAGCTACATGTACAGTGCATGTGTGTGTATAGTTATAGACCCAGGTATAGTACATGTACAGTGCATGTGTGTGTATAGTTATAGACCCAGGTATAGCTACATGTACAGTGCATGTGTGTGTATAGTTATAGACCCAGGTTATAGCTACATGTACAGTGCATGTGTGTGTGTATAGTTATAGACCCAGGTATAGTACATGTACAGTGCATGTGTGTGTATAGTTATAGACCCAGGTATAGCACATGTACAGTGCATGTGTGTGTATAGTTATAGACCCAGGTATAGCAACATGTACAGTGCATGTGTGTGTATAGTTATAGACCCAGGTATAGTACATGTACAGTGCATGTGTGTGTATAGTTATAGACCCAGGTATAGTACATGTACAGTGCATGTGTGTGTATAGTTATAGACCCAGGTATAGTACATGTACAGTGCATGTGTGTGTATAGTTTATAGACCCCAGGTATAGTACATGTACAGTGCATGTGTGTGTATAGTTATAGACCCCAGGTATAGTACATGTACAGTGCATGTGTGTGTAATAGTTATAGACCCAGGTATAGTACATGTACAGTGCATGTGTGTGTATAGTTATAGACCCAGGTATAGTACATGTACAGTGCATGTGTGTGTATAGTTATAGACCCAGGTATAGCACATGTACAGTGCATGTGTGTGTATAGTTATAGACCCAGGTATAGTACATGTACAGTGCATGTGTGTGTATAGTTATAGACCCCAGGTATAGTACATGTACAGTGCATGTGTGTGTATAGTTATAGACCCAGGTATAGCACATGTACAGTGCATGTGTGTGTGTATAGTTATAGACCCAGGTATAGTACATGTACAGTGCATGTGTGTGTGTATAGTTATAGACCCCAGGTATAGTACATGTACAGTGCATGTGTGTGTATAGTTATAGACCCCAGGTATAGCACATGTACAGTGCATGTGTGTGTATAGTTATAGACCCAGGTATAGTACATGTACAGTGCATGTGTGTGTGTATAGTTATAGACCCAGGTATAGTACATGTACAGTGCATGTGTGTGTATAGTTATAGACCCAGGTATAGCACATGTACAGTGCATGTGTGTGTATAGTTATAGACCCAGGTATAGTACATGTACAGTGCATGTGTGTGTATAGTTATAGACCCAGGTATAGTACATGTACAGTGCATGTGTGTGTGTATAGTTTATAGACCCAGGTATAGTACATGTACAGTGCATGTGTGTGTATAGTTATAGACCCAGGTATAGTACATGTACAGTGCATGTGTGTGTATAGTTATAGACCCAGGTATAGTACATGTACAGTGCATGTGTGTGTATAGTTATAGACCCAGGTATAGTACATGTACAGTGCATGTGTGTGTATAGTTTATAGACCCAGGTATAGTACATGTACAGTGCATGTGTGGTGTATAGTTATAGACCCAGGTATAGTACATGTACAGTGCATGTGTGTGTATAGTTATAGACCCCAGGTATAGTACATGTACAGTGCATGTGTGTGTATAGTTATAGACCCAGGTATAGTACATGTACAGTGCATGTGTGTGTATAGTTATAGACCCAGGTATAGTACATGTACAGTGCATGTGTGTGTATAGTTATAGACCCAGGTATAGTACATGTACAGTGCATGTGTGTGTATAGTTATAGACCCAGGTATAGCACATGTACAGTGCATGTGTGTGTATAGTTATAGACCCAGGTATAGTACATGTACAGTGCATGTGTGTGTATAGTTATAGACCCAGGTATAGTACATGTACAGTGCATGTGTGTGTATAGTTATAGACCCAGGTATAGTACATGTACAGTGCATGTGTGTGTATAGTTATAGACCCAGGTATAGCACATGTACAGTGCATGTGTGTGTGTATAGTTATAGACCCAGGTATAGCACATGTACAGTGCATGTGCATGTGTGTGTATAGTTATAGACCCAGGTATAGCACATGTACAGTGCATGTGTGTGTATAGTTATAGACCCAGGTATAGTACATGTACAGTGCATGTGTGTGTATAGTTATAGACCCAGGTATAGTACATGTACAGTGCATGTGTGTGTATAGTTTATAGACCCAGGTATAGTACATGTACAGTGCATGTGTGTGTGTATAGTTATAGACCCAGGTATAGCACATGTACAGTGCATGTGTGTGTATAGTTATAGACCCAGGTATAGTACATGTACAGTGCATGTGTGTGTGTATAGTTATAGACCCAGGTATAGTACATGTACAGTGCATGTGTGTGTGTATAGTTATAGACCCAGGTATAGCACATGTACAGTGCATGTGTGTGTGTATAGTTATAGACCCAGGTATAGCACATGTACAGTGCATGTGCATGTGTGTGTATAGTTATAGACCCAGGTATAGTACATGTACAGTGCATGTGTGTGTGTATAGTTATAGACCCAGGTATAGCACATGTTACAGTGCATGTGCATGTGTGTGTATAGTTATAGACCCCAGGTATAGTACATGTACAGTGCATGTGTGTGTATAGTTTATAGACCCAGGTATAGTACATGTACAGTGCATGTGTGTGTATAGTTATAGACCCAGGTATAGTACATGTACAGTGCATGTGTGTGTATAGTTATAGACCCAGGTATAGTACATGTACAGTGCATGTGTGTGTATAGTTATAGACCCAGGTATAGTAACATGTACAGTGCATGTGTGTGTATAGTTATAGACCCAGGTATAGTACATGTACAGTGCATGTGTGTGTATAGTTATAGACCCAGGTATAGTTACATGTACAGTGCATGTGTGTGTATAGTTATAGACCCAGGTATAGTACATGTACAGTGCATGTGTGTGTATAGTTATAGACCCAGGTATAGTACATGTACAGTGCATGTGTGTGTGTATAGTTATAGACCCCAGGTATAGCTACATGTACAGTGCATGTGTGTGTATAGTTATAGACCCAGGTATAGTACATGTACAGTGCATGTGTGTGTATAGTTATAGACCCAGGTATAGCACATGTACAGTGCATGTGTGTGTATAGTTATAGACCCAGGTATAGTACATGTACAGTGCATGTGTGTGTATAGTTATAGACCCAGGTATAGCACATGTACAGTGCATGTGTGTGTATAGTTATAGACCCAGGTATAGTACATGTACAGTGCATGTGTGTGTATAGTTATAGACCCAGGTATAGCACATGTACAGTGCATGTGTGTGTATAGTTATAGACCCAGGTATAGTACATGTACAGTGCATGTGTGTGTATAGTTATAGACCCAGGTATAGCACATGTACAGTGCATGTGTGTGTATAGTTATAGACCCAGGTATAGCACATGTACAGTGCATGTGTGTGTATAGTTATAGACCCAGGTATAGTACATGTACAGTGCATGTGTGTGTATAGTTATAGACCCAGGTATAGCACATGTACAGTGCATGTGTGTGTATAGTTATAGACCCAGGTATAGTACATGTACAGTGCATGTGTGTGTATAGTTATAGACCCAGGTATAGTACATGTACAGTGCATGTGTGTGTGTATAGTTATAGACCCAGGTATAGCACATGTACAGTGCATGTGTGTGTATAGTTATAGACCCAGGTATAGCACATGTACAGTGCATGTGTGTGTATAGTTATAGACCCAGGTATAGCACATGTACAGTGCATGTGTGTGTATAGTTATAGACCCAGGTATAGCACATGTACAGTGCATGTGTGTGTATAGTTATAGACCCAGGTATAGCACATGTACAGTGCATGTGTGTGTATAGTTATAGACCCAGGTATAGCACATGTACAGTGCATGTGTGTGTATAGTTATAGACCCAGGTATAGTACATGTACAGTGCATGTGTGTGTATAGTTATAGACCCAGGTATAGTACATGTACAGTGCATGTGTGTGTATAGTTATAGACCCAGGTATAGCACATGTACAGTGCATGTGTGTGTATAGTTATAGACCCAGGTATAGTACATGTACAGTGCATGTGTGTGTATAGTTATAGACCCAGGTATAGTACATGTACAGTGCATGTGTGTGTGTATAGTTATAGACCCCAGGTATAGTACATGTACAGTGCATGTGTGTGTATAGTTATAGACCCAGGTATAGCACATGTACAGTGCATGTGTGTGTATAGTTATAGACCCAGGTATAGTACATGTACAGTGCATGTGTGTGTATAGTTATAGACCCAGGTATAGTACATGTACAGTGCATGTGTGTGTGTATAGTTATAGACCCAGGTATAGCACATGTACAGTGCATGTGTGTGTATAGTTATAGACCCAGGTATAGCACATGTACAGTGCATGTGTGTGTATAGTTATAGACCCAGGTATAGCACATGTACAGTGCATGTGTGTGTATAGTTATAGACCCAGGTATAGCACATGTACAGTGCATGTGTGTGTATAGTTATAGACCCAGGTATAGCACATGTACAGTGCATGTGTGTGTATAGTTATAGACCCAGGTATAGTACATGTACAGTGCATGTGTGTGTATAGTTATAGACCCAGGTATAGTACATGTACAGTGCATGTGTGTGTATAGTTATAGACCCAGGTATAGCACATGTACAGTGCATGTGTGTGTAGTTATAGACCCAGGTATAGCACATGTACAGTGCATGTGTGTGTATAGTTATAGACCCAGGTATAGTACATGTACAGTGCATGTGTGTGTATAGTTATAGACCCAGGTATAGTACATGTACAGTGCATGTGTGTGTATAGTTATAGACCCAGGTATAGCACATGTACAGTGCATGTGTGTGTGTATAGTTATAGACCCCAGGTATAGTACATGTACAGTGCATGTGTGTGTATAGTTATAGACCCAGGTATAGTACATGTACAGTGCATGTGTGTGTATAGTTATAGACCCAGGTATAGCACATGTACAGTGCATGTGTGTGTATAGTTATAGACCCAGGTATAGCACATGTACAGTGCATGTGTGTGTATAGTTATAGACCCAGGTATAGCACATGTACAGTGCATGTGTGTGTATAGTTATAGACCCAGGTATAGTACATGTACAGTGCATGTGTGTGTATAGTTATAGACCCAGGTATAGTACATGTACAGTGTATAGTTATAGACCCAGGTATAGCACATGTACAGTGCATGTGTGTGTATAGTTATAGACCCAGGTATAGCACATGTACAGTGCATGTGTGTGTATAGTTATAGACCCAGGTATAGCACATGTACAGTGCATGTGTGTGTATAGTTATAGACCCAGGTATAGTACATGTACAGTGCATGTGTGTGTATAGTTATAGACCCAGGTATAGTACATGTACAGTGTATAGTTATAGACCCAGGTATAGTACATGTACAGTGCATGTGTGTGTATAGTTATAGACCCAGGTATAGTACATGTACAGTGCATGTGTGTGTATAGTTATAGACCCAGGTATAGTACATGTACAGTGCATGTGTGTGTATAGTTATAGACCCAGGTATAGCACATGTACAGTGCATGTGTGTGTATAGTTATAGACCCAGGTATAGTACATGTACAGTGCATGTGTGTGTATAGTTATAGACCCAGGTATAGCACATGTACAGTGCATGTGTGTGTGTAGTTATAGACCCAGGTATAGTACATGTACAGTGCATGTGTGTGTATAGTTATAGACCCAGGTATAGTACATGTACAGTGCATGTGTGTGTATAGTTATAGACCCAGGTATAGTACATGTACAGTGCATGTGTGTGTATAGTTATAGACCCAGGTATAGCACATGTACAGTGCATGTGTGTGTATAGTTATAGACCCAGGTATAGTACATGTACAGTGCATGTGTGTGTATAGTTATAGACCCAGGTATAGTACATGTACAGTGCATGTGTGTGTATAGTTATAGACCCAGGTATAGCACATGTACAGTGCATGTGTGTGTATAGTTATAGACCCAGGTATAGTACATGTACAGTGCATGTGTGTGTATAGTTATAGACCCAGGTATAGCACATGTACAGTGCATGTGTGTGTGTAGTTATAGACCCAGGTATAGTACATGTACAGTGCATGTGTGTGTATAGTTATAGACCCAGGTATAGTACATGTACAGTGCATGTGTGTGTATAGTTATAGACCCAGGTATAGCACATGTACAGTGCATGTGTGTGTATAGTTATAGACCCAGGTATAGTACATGTACAGTGCATGTGTGTGTATAGTTATAGACCCAGGTATAGCACATGTACAGTGCATGTGTGTGTATAGTTATAGACCCAGGTATAGTACATGTACAGTGCATGTGTGTGTATAGTTATAGACCCAGGTATAGTACATGTACAGTGCATGTGTGTGTATAGTTATAGACCCAGGTATAGTACATGTACAGTGCATGTGTGTGTATAGTTATAGACCCAGGTATAGTACATGTACAGTGCATGTGTGTGTATAGTTATAGACCCAGGTATAGTACATGTACAGTGCATGTGTGTGTATAGTTATAGACCCAGGTATAGTACATGTACAGTGCATGTGTGTGTATAGTTATAGACCCAGGTATAGCACATGTACAGTGCATGTGTGTGTATAGTTATAGACCCAGGTATAGCACATGTACAGTGCATGTGTGTGTGTAGTTATAGACCCAGGTATAGCACATGTACAGTGCATGTGTGTGTATAGTTATAGACCCAGGTATAGTACATGTACAGTGCATGTGTGTGTATAGTTATAGACCCAGGTATAGTACATGTACAGTGCATGTGTGTGTATAGTTATAGACCCAGGTATAGTACATGTACAGTGCATGTGTGTGTATAGTTATAGACCCAGGTATAGTACATGTACAGTGCATGTGCATGTGTGTATAGTTATAGACCCAGGTATAGTACATGTACAGTGCATGTGTGTGTATAGTTATAGACCCAGGTATAGCACATGTACAGTGCATGTATGTGTGTATAGTTATAGACCCAGGTATAGCACATGTACAGTGCATGTGTGTGTATAGTTATAGACCCAGGTATAGTACATGTACAGTGCATGTGTGTGTACAGTTATAGACCCAGGTATAGTACATGTACAGTGCATGTGTGTGTATAGTTATAGACCCAGGTATAGCACATGTACAGTGCATGTGTGTGTATAGTTATAGACCCAGGTATAGCACATGTACAGTGCATGTGTGTGTATAGTTATAGACCCAGGTATAGCACATGTACAGTGCATGTGTGTGTGTATAGTTATAGACCCAGGTATAGTACATGTACAGTGCATGTGTGTGTATAGTTATAGACCCAGGTATAGTACATGTACAGTGCATGTGTGTGTATAGTTATAGACCCAGGTATAGCACATGTACAGTGCATGTGTGTGTATAGTTATAGACCCAGGTATAGTACATGTACAGTGCATGTGCATGTGTGTGTAGTTATAGACCCAGGTATAGTACATGTACAGTGCATGTGTGTGTATAGTTATAGACCCAGGTATAGCACATGTACAGTGCATGTGTGTGTATAGTTATAGACCCAGTATAGCACATGTACAGTGCATGTATGTGTATAGTTATAGACCCAGGTATAGTACATGTACAGTGCATGTGTGTGTATAGTTATAGACCCAGGTATAGCACATGTACAGTGCATGTGTGTGTATAGTTATAGACCCAGGTATAGTACATGTACAGTGCATGTGTGTGTATAGTTATAGACCCAGGTATAGCACATGTACAGGGCATGTGTGTATAGTTATAGACCCAGGTATAGCACATGTACAGTGCATGTGTGTGTATAGTTATAGACCCAGGTATAGCACATGTACAGTGCATGTGTGTGCATGTGTTAGACCCAGGTATAGTACATGTACAGGGCATGCCCTTCATGTGTGCACTTGTGTCTCTGTGCAGGTCTACCTAAACTGGGCCAACCACCACTTCCGCAAATGTGGCATGGCAGAGGAGGAACACCTGGGTGACCTCAAGGAGATATCCGATGGCAGAGCTTTGCCACGCCTTCTCAAGGCTATTGGTGAGTGCCATGCAACCATGCAATCTGCCACACCAGAAGTCGTCACATCCATGACCTACTGACCTAAGCATGTCTTCCTCACAGAGCTACATCTATTGTCAGTCTTCTTCAACCTACATGTACCTCCGCCCAGTGTGGTGTTGGTCCAGTGTGTGTCCCCATAGAGCTACTATCAACCTTAATCTGCTTCAACCCAGTGTGGTTTTGGTCCAGTGTGTGTCCCCATAGAGCTATTGTCAACCTACTTCAACCCAGTGTGATGTTGGTCCAGTGTGTGTCCCTATAGAGCTATTGTCAACCTACTCTAACCTGCCTCCACCCAGTGTGTGTCTCCATAGAGCTATTGTCAACTTACTTCAGCCTGCCTCAACCCAGGGTGGGTATTAGTCCCAAGATGTGCTCTCTCTACAACATAACCCACTGAAAGAAATCCACCCAGGAGTAACTCTTTTCTCAAGAACCAAGGGAATCACAGGATTCTCCTTTCTCAAGAACCAAGGGAACCACAGGGTTCTCCTTTCTCATGAACCAAGGGAACCACAGGGTTCTCCTTTCTCAAGAACCAAGGGAACCACAGGGTTCTCCTTTCTCAAGAACCAAGGGAACCACAGGGTTCTCCTTTCTCAAGAACCAAGGGAACCACAGGGTTCTCCTTTCTCAAGAACCAAGGGAACCACAGGGTTCTCCTTTCTCAAGAACCAAGGGAACCACAGGGTTCTCCTTTCTCAAGAACCGAGGGAACCACAGGGTTCTCCGTATGCATGGGAATCTGTGCAGCATTGAACAGAGTTGACCCAAGGCTTCATTTTTACCATCCTTTCCTTTCCTGTTAAATGTTGGGCGTGCACCCCTCCACCCACTCGGTCAAACCTGAAGTCAAGTTTTCCTACTCCTTTATAGCGACTCAGCAGTCCAGTGAGCACGTGTGACTGAGCAGTCCAGTGAGCACGTGCAGGTACAGGGCCAGCTATTCGGTGCAACTTTTAGTCATGTCTTTTTGTGATGAGCTTTCAAGTTTGTGCATGTGTGCACTCGCCTGTGGTGATTTAAGCCCTGGCTGAGCCATGCATACATCCTCCTCAGGGAGTGTGTGATGTAGCGGAGAGTGTCTGATGTACATGTAGGTCACATGTCTCTTGTGAGATGTCACATATCTGATAAAATTTGATTCATCCGGACTGTCTCACATTTTAGTGTCTCATCCACTTTGCTTGTGTTGTTGTTGTTGTTGTTGTTGATGATGTAGTGCAAGAAGGTATTCCTGGGATACACGCTGCCATACGTGGCGAGGAAGATAGAGTGAGTGTGGGTGGGGAGGAAGTGTGTGTGAGTGTTCGCTGTCTGGAATATGAGTGTGACATTAAGTCTGGTTCACTGATAATGCAATGTTACATTATGTTAATTGCATAACACATGTTACCAGTGTATTGTGGTGTGTTATGCTTGTTACAGATGTTACATTCAACTCAGTGCATTGTGCTTTGCTATGCAGTGTTAAGTACGGGTTATATAGCATTACACTTGCACTGCGGGTTTGTTGGGCAATTTGAGCCGCATTTGCGTCAGTTCGCTGGTATGCTCTCAACAGTTGATCAGTAGAGCAACAACTTTCCTAGTAATCTACTTAAATTTACTCACTCGATGTTTCGACTTCATGCCCTGCCCTTCTTCAGTGATAAAATAGTTAATGGAAGCTAGAGCATCTAGCCGAAACATGGAGTGAGTCTACTCTGATGGTATATATAGCTGGACAACCATTGGGTGGAGTTTGTTGTCCTTCGGTTATTGGCGAGCGAAGTGAGGCCTTACTGAGAAGTTGATTGGGCAAGGTCGTGTTGTCGCATAAGCCCTATCTGCTCTGTATCTCTACCTATTTATATCTGTGTACCTCTCTACCTATTTATCCCTGTGTATCTCTACCTATTTATCTTTGTGTACCTATTTATCCCTGTGTATCTCTGTGTACCTATTTATCCCCGTGTATCTCTACCTATTTATCCCTGTGTATTTATCCCTGTGTATCTCTCTAACTATTTATCCCTGTGTATCTCTCTACCTATTTATCCCTGTGTATCTCTACCTATTTATCCCTGTGTACCTATTTATCCCTGTGTATCTCTACCTATTTACATATCTCTGTGTACCTATTTATCCCTGTGTATCTCTGTGTACCTATTTATCCCTGTGTATCTCTACCTATTTATCCCTGTGTACCTATTTATCCCTGTGTATCTCTCTACCTATTTTATCTCTGTGTATCTCTCTACCTATTTATCCCTGTGTATCTCTCTACCTATTTATCCCTGTGTATCTCTCTACTTATTTATCCCTGTGTATCTCTCTACCTATTTATCCGTGTGTATCTCTCTACCTATGTATCCGTGTGTATCTCTCTACCTATGTATCCGTGTGTATCTCTCTACCTATTTATCCCTGTGTATCTCTCTACCTATTTATCCCTGTGTATCTCTCTACCTATTTATCCCTGTGTATCTCTCTACCTATTTATCCGTGTGTATCTCTCTACCTATGTATCCGTGTGTATCTCTCTACCTATGTATCCGTGTGTATCTCTCTACCTATTTATCCCTGTGTATCTCTCTACCTATTTATCCCTGTGTATCTCTCTACCTATTTATCCCTGTGTATCTCTCTACCTATTTATCCGTGTGTATCTCTCTGCCTATGTGTATCCCTGTGTGTGTGTGTGTCTATCCATGCACAAAATCTTCATTCACTCGTAAAAATATGAACAGGTGACCCGTCTTTTATAAGATGGCCTCACATTCTTCGACATCTTCCTTCTCAACAGTGCAGTGCTGTGGAGGGTTCCAATATTTGAGTAGACATAATGCGGAGGTCATCTGAGGAGACTTGAGTTTTGCTATGCAGCGGCCAACTGCCTGAGCACGCACCAAGCAGCTGGGTCCAGCCGCAGTCGGCAACCAGAATCCACAAAAATGTTGTAGCAGCTCCAGTAAGATTCTTGACATTCTTCCTATTATTGCATTGTAGTGCAGCATTTGTCAAGAGGGTTGTAGAAACGAGCAAACATGGCAAGGTTCATTAGCTCAGAACACAATTCCTTGTATGCTGAAGGCGCCAGTGCCTTTCCAGCGAGTACAAGAGAGGTCTGACTACACATTGTTGGTATACAGAGGGAAGATAAGGGCTGCATGTGGTCAGCAGAAGAGATATGCTGATGGTGGAAAACATGCAAACACAAACATGATCAAGAGTGCAGTCTGGAGTTCTTGTCAGCTTCTGCCTCATCTTCCCTTCAGACTTCAGGGAAGGTACAGGGCAGGTGCTTCCAGTTGCAGTCTTAAACTCATCTTCATCCGCCATATTCCACAAAGCCATACTGAGTGTGATGTGTAACTCCTGACTGCTGATACTGAGTGTGGGATGTGTAACTCCTGACTGCTGATACTGAGTGTGGGATGTGTAACTCCTGACTGCTGATACTGAGTGTGGGATGTGTAAGACCTGACTGCTGATACTGAGTGTGGGATGTGCAAGACCTGACTGCTGATACTGAGTGTGGGATGTGCAAGACCTGACTGCTGATACTGAGTGTGGGATGTGCAAGACCTGACTGCTGATACTGAGTGTGGGATGTGCAAGACCTGACTGCTGATACTGAGTGTGGGATGTGTAACTCCTGACTGCTGATACTGAGTGTGGGATGTGTAACTCCTGACTGCTGATACTGAGTGTGTGATGTGTAACTCCTGACTGCTGATACTGAGTGTGTGATGTGTAACTCCTGACTGCTGATACTGAGTGTGTGATGTGTAACTCCTGACTGCTGATACTGAGTGTGTGATGTGTAACTCCTGACTGCTGATACTGAGTGTGTGATGTGTAACTCCTGACTGCTGATACTGAGTGTGTGATGTGTAACTCCTGACTGCTGATACTGAGTGTGTGATGTGTAACTCCTGACTGCTGATACTGAGTGTGGGATGTGTAAGACCTGACTGCTGATACTGAGTGTGTGATGTGTAAGACCTGACTGCTGATACTGAGTGTGTGATGTGTAAGACCTGACTGCTGATACTGAGTGTGGGATGTGTAAGACCTGACTGCCAATGCTACTAGATGTGCTCGGACTCGTCAGCTTCAAGCTTCAGCTACCAACTGTTAATTGTTTTATGCCTGCACTGATTGATCGGCTAATTGAATATTACCTTCCTTATCTCATCTTGTGGACCTTCTTGTCTGCCATTGTTGTTTTCCCACATACCACAGAAACAACAACACTGACAGCTGTGCCTCGATTGCTTTGTGCAGGCTCAGCTTACGTCACATGGCGTGTTTATCCATGATACCCAAGCTGGTTGTGCCTAGATACCTGAAGCTAGTGAGTCATTAGTGCCTAGATACCTGAAGCTGGTGAGCCATTAGTGCCTAGATACCTGAAGCTGGTGAGTCATTAGTGCCTAGATACCTGAAGCTGGTGAGTCATTAGTGCCTAGATACCTGAAGCTAGTGAGTCATTACTGCCTAGATACCTGAAGCTAGTGAGTCATTAGTGCCTAGATACCTGAAGCTGGTGAGTCATTAGTGCCTAGATACCTGAAGCTGGTGAGTCACTAGTGCCTAGATACCTGAAGCTGGTGAGTCATTAGTGCCTAGATACCTGAAGCTAGTGAGTCATTAGTGCCTAGATACCTGAAGCTAGTGAGTCATTAGTGCCTAGATACCTGAAGCTAGTGAGTCATTAGTGCCTAGATACCTGAAGCTAGTGAGTCATTAGTGCCTAGATACCTGAAGCTAGTGAGTCATTAGTGCCTAGATACCTGAAGCTGGTGAGTCATTAGTGCCTAGATACCTGAAGCTGGTGAGCCATTAGTGCCTAGATACCTGAAGCTGGTGAGTCATTAGTGCCTGAAGACCTGAAGCTGGTGAGTCATTAGTGCCTAGATACCTGAAGCTAGTGAGTCATTAGTGCCTAGATACCTGAAGCTAGTGAGTCATTAGTGCCTAGATACCTGAAGCTAGTGAGTCATTAGTGCCTAGATACCTGAAGCTAGTGAGTCATTAGTGCCTAGATACCTGAAGCTAGTGAGTCATTAGTGCCTAGATACCTGAAGCTAGTGAGTCATTAGTGCCTAGATACCTGAAGCTAGTGAGTCATTAGTGCCTAGATACCTGAAGCTGGTGAGTCATTAGTGCCTAGATACCTGAAGCTGGTGAGTCATTAGTGCCTAGATACCTGAAGCTGGTGAGCCATTAGTGCCTAGATACCTGAAGCTGGTGAGCCATTAGTGTTTTTTAGGTGCTTCCATCTAGAAGAAGGTGGAAGATTGAACTTGCAGCGTGCCATGCATGGACAACATCTCTTCAAGTCTGCCTGGTCACCAGCAATGGATGTCCAGCCACTGCTTCTGCTCCAGCTATTCTTCTTGATCCCCAGGTTTACTATAACTACAAAATTATTGACTTCAGTTCTGTCCAAGTCTGTGAATGGAACTTCATGGCTAATGCACAACCCCTCATCCAGGCTAAGCCTCTAAGTGAACCACTCGGCCCACACTGCCCACTCTCTACAAACCTACTGGACCTTCAACTTCGAACTCAGTAGGCAGGTGTGGTTGAGCATGACTCCAACATCTTGGACATTGCACATGCAGCACTTCCATCAAGTCTTTGTGGAATTCCAGTACACAGCGTTCTGATGTTGGGTGTGAAGTAAGGCCGCCTGTTCCATGAATACTGGAGTGACATTATCTAGCTGCAGAGGTCAGATAATCGAGGTCAGAGCAAGTGTTGCTAGAATCTGCTTGACCTTCTAGCTTGTAAGTAACCGTGCAATTTCTGGTGCTGTTTCAATTGGCACCTCTTCCAGCTTTAGGCAGTGAATGTCACCATCTTCAATGCAACCCATTGCCACTGAGGGCGAAGCTATCTACACGCATACACGGTGGACACACACTGCAAACACAATGAGCGGCCAGCCAGCGACCTATTCTATGGACTTTATATCAACTGGAGAACTCTATAGGAAGTCAAAAGCTATTGAAGGGCGATAAGCAGGAGGATAGGTGCTTGCTTATGTGCAGGAAGAAGAGTGGCTGCATGATAATAGGTGCTTGCTTATGTGCAGGAAGAAGAGTGGCTGCATGATAATAGGCGCTTGCTTATGTGCAGGAAGAAGAGTGGCTACATGATAATAGGTGCTTGATTATGTGCAGGAAGAAGAGTGGCCACATGATAATAGGTGCTTGCTTATGTGCAGGAAGAAGAGTGGCTGCATGATAATAGGTGCTTGATTATATGCAGGAAGAAGAGTGGCTACATGATAATAGGTGCTTGCTTATGTGCAGGAAGAAGAGTGGCCACATGATAATAGGATAATAGGTGCTTGATTATGTGCAGGAAGAAGAGTGGCCACATGATAATAGGATAATAGGTGCTTGATTATGTGCAGGAAGAAGAGTGGCTACATGATAATAGGTGCTTGCTTATGTGCAGGAAGAAGAGTGGCTGCATGATAATAGGTGCTTGCTTATGTGCAGGAAGAAGAGGGGCTGCATGATAATAGGTGCTTGATTATGTGCAGGAAGAAGAGTGGCTGCATGATAATAGGTGCTTGCTTATGTGCAGGAAGAAGAGGGGCTGCATGATAATAGGTGCTTGCTTATGTGCAGGAAGAAGAGTGGCCACATGATAATAGGTGCTTGCTTGTATGTGCAGGAAGAAGAGTGGCTACATGATAATAGGTGCTTGCTTATGTGCAGGAAGAAGAGTGGCTGCATGATAATAGGTGCTTGCTTATGTGCAGGAAGAAGAGTGGCTGCATGATAATAGGTGCTTGCTTATGTGCAGGAAGAAGAGGGGCTGCATGATAATAGGTGCTTGCTTATGTGCAGGAAGAAGAGTGGCCACATGATAATAGGTGCTTGCTTATGTGCAGGAAGAAGAGTGGCTGCATGATAATAGGTGCTTGATTATGTGCAGGAAGAAGAGTGGCTGCATGATAATAGGTGCTTGCTTATGTGCAGGAAGAAGAGTGGCTACATGATAAAATAGGTGCTTGCTTATGTGCAGGAAGAAGAGTGGCTGCATGATAATAGGTGCTTGCTTATGTGCAGGAAGAAGAGTGGCTACATGATAATAGGTGCTTGCTTATGTGCAGGAAGAAGAGTGGCTGCATGATAATAGGTGCTTGCTTATGTGCAGGAAGAAGAGTGGCTGCATGATAATAGGTGCTTGCTTATGTGCAGGAAGAAGAGTGGCCACATGATAATAGGTGCTTGCTTATGTGCAGGAAGAAGAGTGGCCACATGATAATAGGTGCTTGCTTATGTGCCAGGAAGAAGAGTGGCTACATGATTGAGGTGTTACTAAGTAGACCTGAAAATAGTGTAAGCTTATGCCGGCCTCCATTGTGCCGGCCTCCATTGTGCCGTGGTGAGGTGCCTCTGTGTGGCTCTGTAGTTAGCTGTGTGTTTTAATGTGTGTGATGTTTGTACGAGTTACAATAGTCAACAATAGCTTCAAAAGCAGCATCAGGGAGGGTTACTGTGTCACACCCCCGGTGGGTTCCCTGGTCACGCCCCTGTGATGGAGAGTGGGATGGCTCTTATTAGAGTGATTTGGCAGAGTCTTGTTGCACGTCTCTCGGATGAGCTGGCCTCCATGCAGGCACAGCTGTGTGTGGCTATCCAGGAGTGGAGCTGGATGAGCTGGCCTCCATGCAGACACAGCTGTGAGTGGCTATCCTGGAGTGGAGCTGGATGAGCTGGCCTCCATGCAGGCACAGCTGTGAGTGGCTATCCAGGAGTGGAGCTAGATGAGCTGGCCTCCATGCAGGCACAGCTGTGAGTGGCTATCCAGGAGTGGAGCTGGATGAGCTGGCCTCCATGCAGGCACAGCTGTGTGTGGCTATCCAGGAGTGGAGCTGGATGAGCTGGCCTCCATGCAGACACAGCTGTGTGTGGCTATCCAGGAGTGGAGCTGGATGAGCTGGCCTCCATGCAGGCACAGCTGTGTGTGGCTATCCAGGAGTGGAGCTGGATGAGCTGGCCTCCATGCAGGCACAGCTGTGTGTGGCTATCCAGGAGTGGAGCTGGATGAGCTGGCCTCCATGCAGACACAGCTGTGTGTGGCTATCCAGGAGTGGAGCTAGATAAGCTGGCCTCCATGCAGGCACAGCTGTGAGTGGCTATCCAGGAGTGGAGCTGGATGAGCTGGCCTCCATGCAGGCACAGCTGTGTGTGGCTATCCAGGAGTGGAGCTGGATGAGCTGGCCTCCATGCAGGCACAGCTGTGTGTGGCTATCCAGGAGTGGAGCTGGATGAGCTGGCCTCCATGCAGACACAGCTGTGAGTGGCTATCCAGGAGTGGAGCTGGATGAGCTGGCCTCCATGCAGACACAGCTGTGAGTGGCTATCCAGGAGTGGAGCTGGATGAGCTGGCCTCCATGCAGATACAGCTGTGAGTGGCTATCCAGGAGTAGAGCTGGATGAGCTGGCCTCCATGCAGACACAGCTGTGAGTGGCTATCCAGGAGTGGAGCTGGATGATGGCCTCCATGCAGGCACAGCTGTGAGTGGGCTATCCAGGAGTAGAGCTGGATGAGCTGGCCTCCATGTAGACACAGCTGTGAGTGGCTATCCAGGAGTGGAGCTGGATGTGTACCGAATGCAGCAGTAATATATCTTCATCAAAACAGTCTGGTGACCTTTGAAGGAGTACATAGCGTGCATATGGTGTGTAGTGACATCATAGCAACAACACTGGGCCGCACCCCATATGCCAGCATGACAGATGTTCTGCCACTTGTATTAGCCACATCCTGGAATATCAGTGCCTGCCTCATGCATATATTCATATTAACTACATCTCATTATGATGCTGAGATTCACAGGACTGCGGCTGCTGTTAGACTTTGGGTATTCATTAGCACAGTGTTGACCCACAGTGGGGTTCGTAGGTGCATGGTTGTTGGCCGGGTGCAGATATATACGGTCCTGGAGAGAGTGGGCTGGGTGCAGATGTGTATAGAGCTGGAGAGAGTGGGCTGGGTGCAGTATGTGTATAGACCTGGAGATGTTCCAGTTTATTGCTTGATGTACAATTATGAGGTGGAGTGCTGGAGGTTGCCCCATGCAGTGCTGGTGAGGTGGAGGTTGCCCCATGCAGTGCTGGTGAGGTGGAGGTTGCCCCATGCAGTGCTGGTGAGGTGGAGGTTGCCCCATGCAGTGCTGGTGAGGTGGAGGTTGCCCCATGCAGTGCTGGTGAGGTGGAGGTTGCCCCATGCAGTGCTGGTGAGGTGGAGGTTGCCCCATGCAGTGCTGGTGAGGTGGAGGTCAGTGCTGGTGAGGTGGAGGTTGCCATGCAGTGCTG
This sequence comes from Cladorhizidae sp. MBARI D1340-BT2, assembly GCA_028752905.1. Taxonomy (NCBI): domain Eukaryota; kingdom Metazoa; phylum Porifera; class Demospongiae; order Poecilosclerida; family Cladorhizidae; species Cladorhizidae sp. MBARI D1340-BT2. The sequence goes on from JAQNBH010000007.1 coordinate 44,829,376, forward strand.
TGAGGTGGAGGTTGCCCCATGCAGTGCTGGTGAGGTGGAGGTTGCCCCATGCAGTGCTGGTGAGGTGGAGGTTGCCCCATGCAGTGAGGTGGAGGTTGCCCCATGCAGTGCTGGTGAGGTGGAGGTTGCCCCATGCAGTGCTGGTGAGGTGGAGGTTGCCCCATGCAGTGCTGGTGAGGTGGAGGTTGCCCCATGCAGTGCTGGTGAGGTGGAGGTTGCCCCATGCAGTGCTGGTGAGGCAGTCCTTTGCTGTGTTGGGTGTGTGGTGTTGCTCTGTATTGCTGACCATATTTGGACATAGAGAATAAAGTGTCCATTGTGTGTAGCTATATTTGGTTGCAACAGCAGGAAAACACCTTGGGGGCATCTTTGTGGTTTCCCCCGCTGCTGTGAAGCAGTTACCCCTGCCACCCAGCAGGCCAGAGAGGTAGAGCCAGTTTGCTCTAAATATAGGCATGTCTGTCTGGCCCTCCTTCATGGAACTTGCTGGGCATGCTCAAACTAATCAGTCGTGTTTTTTCAGCTTTGTCCAGAGGAACATTCTCCCTGTTCTTAGCACTTAAACTTAAGCCACATGTGTCTATATATGGTAGTGGTGAATGAGGAAACATTGCACTGTGTTAAGTAAATGTGTTGTGTAAGTGCACTCCTAGGGTGTGTGAGTGTGTGTTGTGTAAGTGCACTCCTAGGGTGTGTGAGTGTGTGTTGTGTAAGTGCACTCTTAGGGTGTGTGAGTGTGTGTTGTGTAAGTGCACTCCTAGGGTGTGTGAGTGTGTGTTGTGTAAGTGCACTCTTAGGTGTGTGTGAGTGTGTGTAAGTGTACTCCTAGGGTGTGTGAGTGTGTGTTGTGTACTCTTAGGGTGTGTGAGTGTGTGTTGTGCACTCCTAGGGTGTGTGAGTGTGTGTTGTGTACTCCTAGGGTGTGTGAGTGTGTGTTGTGTACTCCTAGGGTGTGTGAGTGTGTGTTGTGTACTCCTAGGGTGTGTGAGTGTGTGTTGTGTACTCCTAGGGTGTGTGAGTGTGTGTTGTGTACTCCTAGGGTGTGTGAGTGTGTGTAAGTGTACTCCTAGGGTGTGTGAGTGTGTGTTGTGTACTCCTAGGGTGTGTGAGTGTGTGTTGTGTACTCCTAGGGTGGGTGAGTGTGTGTTGTGTACTCCTAGGGTGTGTGAGTGTGTTTTGTGCACTCCTAGGGTGTGTGAGTGTGTGTTGTGTACTCCTAGGGTGTGTGAGTGTGTGTTGTGTACTCCTAGGGTGTGTGAGTGTGTGTTGTGTACTCCTAGGGTGTGTGAGTGTGTGTTGTGTACTCCTAGGGTGTGTGAGTGTGTGTTGTGTACTCCTAGGGTGTGTGAGTGTGTGTTGTGTACTCCTAGGGTGTGTGAGTGTGTGTTGTGTACTCCTAGGGTGGGTGAGTGTGTGTTGTGTACTCCTAGGGTGTGTGAGTGTGTGTTGTGTACTCCTAGGGTGGGTGAGTGTGTGTTGTGTACTCCTAGGGTGTGTGAGTGTGTGTTGTGTACTCCTAGGGTGTGTGAGTGTGTGTTGTGTACTCCTAGGGTGTGTGAGTGTGTGTTGTGTACTCCTAGGGTGTGTGAGTGTGTGTTGTGTACTCCTAGGGTGTGTGAGTGTGTGTACGTGCACTCCTAGGGTGTGTGAGTGTGTGTACGTGCACTCCTAGGGTGTGTGAGTGTGTGTTGTGTACTCCTAGGGTGTGTGAGTGTGTGTTGTGTACTCCTAGGGTGTGTGAGTGTGTGTTGTGTACTCCTAGGGTGGGTGAGTGTGTGTAAGTGCACTCCTAGGGTGTGTGAGTGTGTGTTGTGTACTCCTAGGGTGGGTGAGTGTGTGTTGTGTACTCCTAGGGTGTGTGAGTGTGTGTTGTGTACTCCTAGGGTGGGTGAGTGTGTGTTGTGTAAGTGCACTCCTAGGGTGGGTGAGTGTGTGTGAGTGTGTGTACGTGCACTCCTAGGGTGTGTGAGTGTGTGTTGTGTACTCCTAGGGTGTGTGAGTGTGTGTTGTGTACTCCTAGGGTGTGTGAGTGTGTGTTGTGTACTCCTAGGGTGGGTGAGTGTGTGTAAGTGCACTCCTAGGGTGTGTGAGTGTGTGTTGTGTACTCCTAGGGTGGGTGAGTGTGTGTTGTGTACTCCTAGGGTGTGTGAGTGTGTGTTGTGTACTCCTAGGGTGGGTGAGTGTGTGTTGTGTAAGTGCACTCCTAGGGTGGGTGAGTGTGTGGGTGAGTGTGTACGTGCACTCCTAGGGAGGGCTGCACTATCGTTAGATAGTTCCAGAATACAGACACAGGAAATTGTGTAGCTGCCAATAAGGTTTCTGTTGTATAAAGGCCTAATAATTGAGAACCCCCTCGTTGTTGGCATGTTAATATGAAGTCCTAATAGATGAGGAACTGTCCACCTCCCCCGTCCATGTTGACAGAATTGGTCAGAATTGGTTATTAAAACAACAAATGTGTAGTTTGTAGTGTCAATATTTGTCCAGCATTGCTTGTGTAAGGCAGTAGTCTTACACAGCACCAACTCTATATATGCATATATGAAGCCACCATTGCAAATATACTTCTTAGCTAAACACGATAACACTGTCACATCAGCAGCACAACAGAAAGCCTATAGCTGCAGCTACACTCTGGCATCTCCTTTCCAACCATTTAGTGCAGTTTGTTGTTTACTTTTAGACGTGAGTGGGTTTTAATCCGGTTTTTGGATGTTGACACGGTTCGAGTCCAGGTTCAAGGAGTCATGGAAACACTGCTTGCTGTAGTAGCAGCATAACATTATAGATTATAGAAAGACTTTTATCTACTGCTATCATCAAAGGAGCTATTCATTCCCCAGAAGAGGTGAAGTGATGCAGGATTCAGATATCTGTACTATGGTCACATGTACTTCAACCTGGTTGTCTGCAGGTGCCCTTGGGTAGGTAGCTTCAACCTACTATTTGGCATAGAGAATGACTAAATCTTTCAAGAAGACTAGTTTTTCTCTGTAGGTATACATGTTGTTTAATCCTGCTTTGAAGGAGCTATCTGTGGAGCTCTCCAGTGTTACTCTGTGGAGCTCTCTAGTGTTACTCTGTGGAGCTCTCTAGTGTTACTCTGTGGAGCTCTCTAGTGTTACTCTGTGGAGCTCTCTAGTGTTACTCTGTGGAGCTCTCTAGTGTTACTCTGTGGAGCTCTCTAGTGTTACTCTGTGGAGCTCTCTAGTGTTACTCTGTGGAGCTCTCCAGTGTTACTCTGTGGAGCTCTCCAGTGTTACTCTGTGGAGCTCTCTAGTGTTACTCTGTGGAGCTCTCCAGTGTTACTCTGTGGAGCTCTCCAGTGTTACTCTGTGGAGCTCTCCAGTGTTACTCTGTGGAGCTCTCTAGTGTTACTCTGTGGAGCTCTCTAGTCTTACTTTGTGGAGCTCTCCAGTGTTACTCTGTGGAGCTCTCCAGTGTTACTCTGTGGAGCTCTCTAGTGTTACTCTGTGGAGCTCTCTAGTGTTACTCTGTGGAGCTCTCCAGTGTTACTCTGTGGAGCTCTCCAGTGTTACTCTGTGGAGCTCTCCAGTGTTACTATGTGGAGAGCTCTCTAGTGTTACTCTGTGGAGCTCTCTAGTGTTACTCTGTGGAGCTCTCTAGTGTTACTCTGTGGAGCTCTCTAGTGTTACTCTGTGGAGCTCTCCAGTGTTACTCTGTGGAGCTCTCCAGTGTTACTCGGTGGAGCTCTTTAGTGTCTGTGGAGCTCTCCAGTGTTACTCTGTGGAGCTCTCCAGTGTTACTCTGTGGAGCTCTCTAGTGTTACTCTGTGGAGCTCTCTAGTGTTACTCTGTGGAGCTCTCTAGTGTTACTCTGTGGAGCTCTCCAGTGTTACTCTGTGGAGCTCTCTAGTGTTACTCTGTGGAGAGCTCTCTAGTGTTACTCTGTGGAGCTCTCTAGTGTTACTCTGTGGAGCTCTCTAGTGTTACTCTGTGGAGCTCTCTAGTGTTACTCTGTGGAGCTCTCCAGTGTTACTCTGTGGAGCTCTCCAGTGTTACTCTGTGGAGCTCTCCAGTGTTACTCGGTGGAGCTCTCTAGTGTTACTCGGTGGAGCTCTCTAGTGTTACTCTGTGGAGCTCTCTAGTGTTACTCTGTGGACCTCTCTAGTGTTACTCTGTGGAGCTCTCCAGTGTTACTCTGTGGAGCTCTCCAGTGTTACTCTGTGGAGCTCTCTAGTGTTACTCTGTGGAGCTCTCCAGTGTTACTCTGTGGAGCTCTATAGTGTTACTCTGTGGAGCTCTCCAGTGTTACTCTGTGGAGCTCTCTAGTGTTACTCTGTGGAGCATTCTAGTGTTACTCGGTGGAGCTCTCTAGTGTTACTCTGTGGAGCTCTCCAGTGTTACTATGTGGAGCTCTCTAGTGTTATTGTGTTGACTATTGCATTTGCATTGACCTTGCCACATCATAATGGCCTAATATGGATGGTTCTGGAGATTTGAAGGAAGTGCTTGCATGTGCAATGTCTGGGAGAGGTTGGAATCATGTACATGCTGAGTTCAAAGTTAAGTTTAAAGTTGAAGGTCCAGTAGAGAGTGGGAAGTGAGGGCTTAGGCTGCCAAGTTTTCACTGGTTTAGGTGAGGCACAAAGCCCCGCTCCATCTAATCCCGGATACTCTCTCTCTCCCTCTGTTTCCTGTAGCCACACACACACACACACACACACACACACTGAAACTTGATCAAGTTGAGTCATTGCACAAACTACTCACATCTAAACTACACACAAATACACCTCATGCCCCCTTAATATGTGTGTGCCCCCTTGATGTGTATGAGCCCCCTTGATTTGTATGTGCCCCTTTGATTTATGTGCCCCCTTGATGTGTATGTACCCCCTGCAGAAAGAGAATATAGATCTATGTGTGCAGTACCTTCAGAAGGCGGGGTTCAACTGCTCCACCTTTAACTCTAAAGGTGAACACATTTCCCTGCACCAGACCTTTCCCTTCTCCTTCTTCTCCTACCCTCTCCTCCGCCCCTACTCTCCTCTGCCCCTCCCACATGCATGCATGTGCAGGCCTGTGTATCACACTGTCCCACATGCACACATGTGTATCACACTCCACATGCATGCATGTACAGACCTATGTATCACACTCCACATGCATGCATGTACAGACCTGTATGTATCACACTCCACATGCATGCATGTACAGACCTATGTATCACACTCCACATGCATGCATGTACAGACCTGTGTATCACACTGTCCCACATGCATGCATGTACAGACCTATGTATCACACTGTCCCACATGCATGCATGCACAGGCCTATGTATCACACTGTCCCACATGCATGCATGTACAGGCCTATGTATCACACTGTCCCACATGCATGCATGTACAGACCTGTATGTATCACACTGTCCCACATGCATGCATGTACAGGCCTATGTATCACACTGTCCCACATGCATGCATGTACAGACCTCTGTATCACACTATCCCACATGCATGCATGTACAGAACTATGTATCATACTATCCAACATGCATGCATGTACAGACCCACTGTCCCACATGCATGCATGTACAGACCTATGTATCACACTGTCCCACATGCATGCATGTACAGACCTGTGTATCGCTCTGTCCCACATGCATGCATGTACAGACCTATGTATCACACTGTCCCACATGCATGCATGTACAGACCTCTGCGAAGGGAAGGATCGTGCTATTCTCTCGCTCTTCTATAGCCTCGCACAATACAAACACACTCCTGCATCACCGCCATCACAGACCACACCCACAGCTTCAAAACTCGCACAACCCAACTCACAAACCACACCCACATCAGCATCACACACGGCTTCAAAGATGCCTGCTCCCTCCAAGACCACACCAAGTGATGCCACTTCTTCAAGTGGCCAAACCCACGCTCCTAGTCGTATAGCACGCCCCATCTCCCCAGGCCTCAAGCTGTCGCAAGGCGTGAATGGTAAGGGGAGGGGCACTATGTTCGTACATAATAAATGATCTACACCTTAGTGATAGCATTTGGGTCCAGACCAAGTCCGTTGAGGCGGAACGCTGCTATATAAGCATGCATGTGTGCATAGTACATGTATACCATGGTAACTATTTGTACATGGAGCAGTATAGAATACAATATCTGCTCCGACAGCGTGCACATTAGTAATTTGGTGGTTTACTGGGATGGTGGTTCTTAATGCAGGAAATGCTCCGTTGCCCTCTCAGAGCTCACCAAACTCTCCCCCCCCCAAAGCTCTGATGCAGCCCGTGCGCAGGACGGCAGGAAGTTCCATCATGACCTCAACGACTTTTGACCGCACCTTCATCCAGCGTAAGATACCATACAAACCAGTGGTGCTGGATGGCAGCGGATCAGCCGGCACTAATCACGAGACTGAAAAAGGTGAAGTGAAGAAGGACGAGCCTCAGAAGGAGGAGGAGACCAGTGAGGAGAATGAAGAATTGATATCGCCCGGCAGCAATGAGGTAAAATCGGATCCAGAATCAGACTTGCAGCCCAAGCGGCAGTCAGCCAGAACCAGGCTCTCAAAGTTCGGCTCCTTCTCGCATAGCCAGACAACATCATGCAAGGAGCCGCGCCTCCAGAAACCCTTGGCGAGCAAGAATACGGCCGCGACCGAAGGGGCAGGGTCAGTGTCCGCTCTGCCTACAGCACACTTGAAGCTGCGAGGACCAGGGGGCATGACCAAGCTGCAAACTCCTAGTGTGCACAAGAATAAAGATCTTGTGTCGCCAACTTCCGAGGACCCACTTGAGGGATTACCTCATAAGGAACCTTCCCCTGCGAAGCCTCCGAGTCACCTCAAGTTCCTGGGATGTAGCGGGCACTCTGCTTCCAGCTCCACGGCTAATTCGCCAATGCAGTACCATCACAGTCCGCTCAACAAGAGGACGTCCGGCAGCGCTAGTAATCTCAACACTTCTTCAGAAGAAGCGGCTCACTCCGAGGGTAGGCTACGTATGCAGAGGAATGGAAGTGATGGGGCCATCAAGAGACATCAGGTGATCCTCCCCCCTCGAGTTATTGCAGCTTCACCAACACAGGTCGAGTCTGGGAAAACGTCTCTTCCTCGCAATGTACCAAAGGGAACATTCTCGTATAAGCCGCTCTCAGCGGAGACTGGGGAAGCGAAGAAGACAGTGGGGGTTAATGGTGAAGCACCCGTCGTAGAAGGAGAGAAAAGCAAGGAAGGAAGCCTCGAGGACAAGGCCAAGGAGAAGGCACTGCAGGCAGGCCATGGTGGCATTCGGGCCAGCTCAATTGGCACTGGGTTGAAGAGGCCAGGGGCAGGGGCTGGTGTGAAGAAGTCCAACAGTTTCTTGCCAGGGACAATTCGTACCCCTAACCTCCCCTCGGGCCCCCAGCCTGCCAGCATGGACGAGGGGAGGCAGGGGAGAGCAGGGGTGGGTAGCGGAGATGGAGGGGAAAGTAGTGTTGTTAAGAGCCCCACCTCTCCCCCTAAGAGCATGACTTCAGGGAGGCAGCTCGTACAGCCAAAGTCACGAGGGGAGAGTCGCATGGCCAAGCCTGGTAGTCCTTGCACCAGACAAAAACTGCACAAAGCTGTGATGAGTCCCGTGAATCAGTCCTCTCCGGCTTCCTCAGAGTGCAGAGTCCCAAATTTACGAGGCATTCCATCCCAGCCCATTCAGCCCTCTACTCTGCGGGGTAAGTGTGCAGATGTCAGCAGCAGTAGCAGCCTAGAGAGTGGTGATATGCCACTGGGCAGTGAACCTGAGGACCAGAAGAAGGTAGGGAAAGAAAGTGTTAGGATGAACAATAAGGAGATTTGCAGGGATGGGGGGGAGTCGGGCGTAGGTTCGGCTCTAACCAACGGACCTCTTTCTCCCAAGCTGAAGGTTGCAACTCCTGCCAGCTGCCGCACAGAGTGTACCAATTCTCTCGCACAACTGGAAAATGCGACGGCCGATTTGAAGAAGGAAGAGAAGCGAGTTGAGATGAAGACGAAGAATGAGGAGGCAGGGCTGAAGGAGAGTCAGACACACTTGCGGTATGGGCGTCGCATCAGTCCGGAAGGAATGTCGCATGAGGAGATACACATTGGCAAGATGGACGAAGTCCACGGCAGCACTCGAGAGGAGAGCAACGAGAAGAAAAGGGGAGGCACCACGGCTCCTCCCTCTTCCTCATCATCCCAGTTGTCACCATCGCAACTCTCACCCTCTCGTGGCAAAGATCAGCTGCAGACGGTTCTTGTTGACACGGACGATTCTGAGTCGACGAGCAGCACGGACAAAGAGGGAGTGGCAAGTGCTGAAGGGGGAGAGGAAGGAAGCCAAATGCAATGTCGCTCCAGTTCTCAGGAGGCGTTGCTCTTCTCCCCGAATGCCGACGGAGGTGACATTATCCCACGGGCACGCTCACTCAGTCCCAAATCCTCTCATCGGCTAGTCCCTAGAGGTGTGGCAAGGGTGAGGGACATGGAAGGCAGCGTGTCTGGTACGGGCGAGCTGCACCAACTTCTCCGCTCTCACAGCAGCGACTCCACATCCAGCGATAATACTCCGCCTTCCTCCTTGACCTCCCTGGGTAGCAGGAAGCCGCTCAAGAGCTCTCTTAGGCAGAAGGGATCGAGCAAGTCCAGACATTCTTCATCATCGTCCTTGTCTACGGAGGCAAATGGGTCTCCACGCCAGACCAAGGTGACCATTTCACCTCGCTCATCACAGGTGAGTCATGAACACAGGCACGCTTAACTAGACACCTTGACATCAGTGGTTAGCTGTGCACATACACATGTTCACTGCCTCTGGAAGAGTGTGTGTGTTGTGTGGTGTGTGTGTGTGTGTGTGGTGTGCAAATAATAGTCTTGTGTTTTGACGCGCATATTTGCAGTCTAATCGTGTCAGAGAATCAACTATGTTTGGTGTTAGTGTTGTGTCTAGTTAAGCCAAGCTTGTCTAGCAAGCCGCATAAGTGTCACTCTGTGTGAGGTTGTGCATCAGCTCGTGCCAATCTTGTGTGCCCCCAAGGAGCTTCCTGTGCTAATTGGGGGGTGGGGTGATGACGGCTCTGTGGCAGGACCACGGGAAGCATAGAACTGTTGTTTGAGACTTTTATTGTCTGCGAGCAAGTATGGTGTGTTGACAACTGATTATAGAGACACTCCAAAATTACAAAACCTTTTTTTTATAGCTTGTGTACGATCCAGAGGAGGCGTGTGTACAGAGAACCACACCTCATGTGCGCCATGCCAACCACGGGCCCTCTCATCTCCTCTCACCCGACCCCAGTCATCACACGTTGGGAGTTGGAGGAGGGTTACTAGGGGACCGACCCACGTCCTTTGCCAGTGTGGACAGTTCTACCACTTCGGATTCCATGTCCCCCTCAGGGAGTAGCAACACCCTCTTCCCTCGTAATGTGGTCAGCCCTGGGAGCGTGGGTATCGTCAGGCACGCCCCCATGGGAGAACAGATGGATTATCGTGGAGACCCGCAGTTTCTCAGCGAACCTCCTAGTGACACCATGGGCTCCACCCCCGAGGTGAGTGGAGGTGTGATGTATTGGAGAAGGTGTGGTCTTGTCTCATGGAGTTATGGGATGTGTACAAAATATGTACAGCACATGCACTGACATGCATGTGTGCGTATGTACTGACATGCATGTGTGCGTATGTAGGGCTACAATTGTTGGAGAATGAATTCCAACACTTTATGAGCTAGTTGTTGTTGTTGCTGTTGCTGTTGTGTAGCTGATCGAGTCATTTGAGAACCAGCTGACGGACATGAAGTCGGCATTGTCTGACAAGGAGCGCATGCTAGATATGTATGAGCACAATATGGCCGACCTCAGCTCCAAGATGAATGTGCTCAAGAAGTCAATTGAGGAAAAGGTCTTACTCGAGTTTACTTCTCTCTGCCTCTGTTCCCTCCTCCTCTCCCTCCTCCTCTCCCTCCTCCTCTCCCTCCTCCTCTCCCTCCTCCTCTCCCTCCTCCTCTCCCTCCCCCTCTCCCTCCTCCTCTCCCTCCTCCTCTCCCTCCTCCTCTCCCTCCTCTCCCTCCTCCTCCCCTCACTCCTCCCCTCACTCCTTCCCTCCTCCTCTCCCTCCTCCTCTCCCTCCCCCTCTCCCTCCTCCTCTCCCTCCTCCTCTCCCTCCTCCTCTCCCTCCTCCTCTCCCTCCTCCTCTCCCTCCTCTCCCTCCTCCTCTCCCTCCTCCTCTCCCTCCTCCTCTCCCTCCTCCTCCCCTCCTCCTCCCCTCACTCCTCCCCTCACTCCTTCCCTCCTCCTCTCCCTCCTCCTCTCCCTCCCCCTCTCCCTCCTCCTCTCCCTCCCCCTCTCCCTCCTCCTCTCCCTCCTCCTCTCCCTCCTCCTCTCCCTCCTCCTCTCCCTCCTCCTCTCCCTCCTCCTCTCCCTCCTCCTCTCCCTCCTCCTCTCCCTCCTCCTCTCCCTCCTCTCCCTCCTCCTCTCCCTCCTCCTCTCCCTCCTCCTCTCCCTCCTCCTCTCCCTCCTCCTCTCCCTCCTCCTCTCCCTCCCTCCTCCCCTCCTCCTCCCCTCACTCCTCCCCTCACTCCTTCCCTCCCTCCTCTCCCTCCCTCCCTCCTCCTCTCCCTCCTCCTCTCCCTCCTCCTCTCCCTCCTCTCTCTCCTCCTCTCTCTCCTCCTCTCCCTCCTCCTCTCCCTCCTCCTCTCCCTCCTCCTCTCCCTCCTCCTCTCCCTCCTCCTCTCCCTCCTCTCCCTCCTCCTCTCCCTCCCTCCTCCCCTCCTCCTCCCCTCACTCCTCCCCTCACTCCTTCCCTCCCTCCTCTCCCTCCCTCCCTCCTCCTCTCCCTCCTCCTCTCCCTCCTCTCTCTCCTCCTCTCCCTCCTCCTCTCCCTCCTCCTCTCTCTCCTCCTCTCCCTCCTCCTCTCCCTCCCCCCTCTCTCTCCTCCTCTCTCTCTCCTCCTCTCTCTCTCCTCCTCTCTCTCTCCTCCTCTCCCTCCTCTCCTTCCCTCCTCCTCTCCCATCTTACTAACTCACTTCTCTTCCCCTCCCCTCAGGACAACAAGATCCGTCACCTGACAGAGAAGACGACCTGGTATGACTTGGAGGGTCACTCAATGATGCCAGACAGCCGCGCTTCCTCAGTGGCTGATACCCATGATCCTCTCTCAGACGGCTACCTCTCGGACCCGGCCATGGACCAAGGAAAGGAGAAGAAGAAGAAGAAAGCATGGAAGGTACTAAATCAGACAAAGATTCCCCGTAAATAATTCTACACTGCTTGGCACTGAGGCATGTGAGAGTGTAATATTAGTGCAATCACTCGCTACTAAATTATTATCAAAAATACTAAGAATCAAGTTCTTGAAAGAATTGTTGTTAGTTTGGTTGGAGGTCAGACTAATCTGAGATGGCAGGGTTTAATTCTATATTATTGTCAAGGTCATGGGTTAATATATATGTAGTCTGAGGATCAGGGTTTAATTATTGAAGTGCAGAGGTCAAGTACATCTGTTATGCAGGTCAAAGTGTAATCTTATATGTGATGCTATTAAATAGTTCTTTCGGAGCAGCAAGAAGAAGGAAGGCGTGTCATCTGGAGGTGTGTCTCATATGGGGCACATCTCCCCTAGCCTGGACACAGAGAGCATCACCAGCGCCCGCGTATCATCAAAGTCCATCAAGAGGTCCTTCAGCAAGAAGAAGACTCCGTAAGTGGATTTATCTACCCCCCCCCTGTATGTGACTGGTCACATGATAAGGGATGTGTGTGTGTGTGTGTGTGTGGTACAGTGCATGTGCATGTGTGTGTAAGGATGACAGCTATAGCTATGCCTGGCCTAAGAGCATGATTGACTGGTGCATGTGTAATATGTATGTTTGTGTGTGATGCAGGGACCTGATGAGCATATCGGAATATTCCCCTGAGCTGCAGGCCCGGGAGACAGAGGTCAGAGATGCAGAGGTGAGCATGTTATTGGCAACTGATGACGGCTGCTGTGGTAATGAGCATGGTGACCTGGTGTATGTTGCATGGTGACCCAGTGTTTGTAGCATGGTGACCTGGTGTCTGTAGCATGGTGACCTGGTATATGTTGCATGGTGACCCGGTGTTTGTAGCATGGTGACCTGGTGTTTGTAGCATGGTGACCTGGTGTATGTTGCATGGTGACCTGGTGTCTCTAGCATGGTGGCCTGGTGTCTGTAGCATGGTGACCTGGTATATGTTGCATGGTGACCCGGTGTTTGTAGCATGGTGACCTGGTGTTTGTAGCATGGTGACCTGGTATATGTTGCATGGTGACCTGGTGTCTGTAGCATGGTGACCTGGTATATGTTGCATGGTGACCCGGTGTTTGTAGCATGGTGACCTGGTGTATGTTGCATGTTGACTCGGTGTTTGTAGCATGGTGACCTGGTGTCTGTAGCATGGTGACCTGGTGTCTGAGGGGCACATTAATGATATTTAAGTGACACAGTTGTGAAGATGGTGGAGCAGAAAGTTGCCAGGTTCACTATAAGCTTGATTACCAGTTCATGTGCCTGCATTGGTTCAGACCAGGTGTCCTAAGAGACCAGGTGTCCTAAGAGACCAGGTGTCCTAAGAGACCAGGTGTCCTAAGAGACCAGGTGTCCTAAGAGACCAGGTGTCCTAAGAGACCAGGTGTCCTAAGAGACCAGGTGTCATGAGAGACCAGGTGTCCTGAGAGACCAGGTGTCCTAAGAGACGAAACACTTGAGAGCCAGTCATAATTCTATTCATTGTGTGTATGTCTACTCCGTGTGTAGTGCCACTAACCAGATGGTCAAAATAGGATTTTTTCTTGCATCATCAAAATTATCATTCTTTTTTTATTTTATGGCATTACATTATTAGTATTAATGGCGTCATGTGATCTGTTGTGGGCGTATCTGACACATGTATGCTGTTTATATGCAGACGAAATCTACATACATGGACACAAGGTCAGAGTTCGGAGGGTGTGGGACTCTCTGGGAGGAGGATGGCTATGTCAAAGGTCAGAGTTTAAACTTCCCTTACGCTAATACAATGCGTGTAGATGCACAGCATAAAGAATCATGCCCATATATGTACAACACCCTGTGGTTAAGTGTTGGTCACACCTCTTAGTGCATAATGAAGCAGAAAAACACTGATTCCTTGATATAAGGCCACACCCACATGTATGTACCTGTTCCGGCCCCACTAGCCTCTGTAAGGCAAGGCAGATAATTATAGCAACACGACACATGCGTACACCTGACTCAACACAACACATGCGTAAGTCTGACTTATTTCAAGTGTGTGGTGTCACCAAGAGTCATGTAACCCAAGAGTCATGTAACACAAGAGTCGAGTAATGCAAGGGTCAAGTAACACCAAGTAATGCAAGGGTCAAGTAATGCAAGGGTCAAGTAACACCAAGTAATGCAAGGGTCAAGTAACGCAAGAATCAAGTAACACAAGAGTTAAGTAATGCAATAGTCAAGTAACACAAGAGTCAAGTAACAAGAGTCAAGTAACGCAAGAGTCAAGTAACACAAAAGTCTAGTAACACAAGAGTTAAGTAATGCAATAGTCAAGTAACTCAAGAGTCAAGTAACACAAAAGTCTAGTAACACAAGAGTCAAGTAACGCAAGAGTCAAGTAACACGAGTCAAGAAACACAAGAGTCAAGTAACACAAGAGTCAAGTAACGCAAGAGTCAAGTAACACAAGTCTAGTAACACAAGAGTTAAGTAATGCAATAGTCAAGTAACACAAGAGTCAAGTAACACAAGAGTCAAGTAACGCAAGAGTCAAGTAACACAAGAGTCAAGTAACGCAAGAGTCAAGTAACACAAGAGTCAAGTAACGCAAGAGTCAAGTAACACAAAAGTCTAGTAACACAAGAGTTAAGTAATGCAATAGTCAAGTAACACAAGAGTCAAGTAACACAAAAGTCTAGTAACACAAGAGTTAAGTAACACAAGAGTCAAGTAACACAAGAGTCAAGTAACACAAGAGTCAAGTAACGCAAGAGTCAAGTAACACAAGAGTCAAGTAACGCAAGAGTCAAGTAACGCAAGAGTCAAGTAACGCAAGAGTCAAGTAACACAAAAGTCTAGTAACACAAGAGTTAAGTAATGCAATAGTCAAGTAACACAAGAGTCAAGTGTCACAAGAGTCGAGGGTGCCTTCTTCATGGCGTGAGAGCTCACCCAGGTGAGCAGTGTGGCTAGCCTAGCCATGGTAAAGGTAAACGAACTTCTGGAATGCTTCTTTGCTTCTCTACCTCCCTGGCATGGAGGCCAATGACCTTAGCAGTTCTTAGCTAGCTAAGTAGTGCCTTGTTCTTCAAGCTTCTAGTGTGGCAGGCAACGACTCTATCTCAGAGACTTCCACTTTATATAGGGGATCATCTGTAGCTAGAGCCAGACATCCACTGCAACTATTCATTGTTACTTCCTGTCACAGATCCTTGCCGCTGTAACTGTCTCTATTGCAGCAGCTGTGAGTTATTCCAGTTGAGTAGGATTAGATACAGCCTTGCTAGCTGGTAAGCTTGACTTAGATTTCACCATGCAAGCTCTGAGATTTTTTGTGTGTCTTCCAAGTTGCGATCTTTGTGCGGATATATCCACTATTGTCAGAAAGTGGGCATACAGATTATCCACTATTGGCCCTAAATATGCAATTACTCAATTGCACATGCTCTTACTAAGAAGAATGTCATCTCATTTACCCGTCTAACTTCAAAGGATACGATGTCCAGCCACTCTCTTTTACTAAAGCCACACCCATGTCATATATGTTGCACAAAGCTGGTGGAGGCGTCTCACAAGTCCAGGAATCTGTTTGGTGTTAGGACTGAAGATGGCACAAGGCACTGGGAAGAGCTTTCCAATGATAGACACCTGCAACAGCTGTCGAGACGAAGAGGAACTGATGGAAAGGTCCTTTTTGCCTTGATGTATGGATTCTGTGTGCAGCCATGGGGAACAATAGCAACAAGACATGGCACGCGCTGAAATGTGAAACAGCAATTTTAAAAAGTGTTTAAAAAGTGAGCCCACACCTGGTATAGTCCTCCACCACTCAACTATAAGCCCACACTTGGCCTAGTCCTCCATCACTCAACTATAAGCCCACACTTGGCCTAGTCCTCCATCACTCAACTATAAGCCCACACTTGGCCTAGTCCTCCATCACTCAACTATAAGCCCACACTTGGCCTAGTCCTCCATCACTCAACTATAAGCCCACACTTGGCCTAGTCCTCCATCACTCAACTATAAGCCCACACTTGGCCTAGTCCTCCATCACTCAACTATAAATAAGCCCACACTTGGTCTATGAAGATACAATGACTTTCTTGATAATCAATGTCAAGTTACTCACTCATGGGTCTGGCTAGCTGCAGCAGAAAGTCAGTGTAAGAACTAAGATGTGATCTTTTGTTTTTTTAATTATTATAATTATAATTATTATTATTATTATTTTAACAAACACTGGATTAGAAAACAAGCAGAATACAACTAAGGTGACCCTTTACCAAACCACAAGCCAATGGTTTTAGAGGTAAATGAGGTAAATGGTCATCTAACATAATCTACATGGAGACAGTCTTGTTTCCTGTGTCATCACCAATGTAGTTGCTCTGGTAGTGACATTTGCCGAGTGTCAATCTGGTTCCATATATATATATATATATATATTGTGGTCAGGCCATCACAACAAACACACACCACAAACACAATGGCATTACATCGAGGTCAAGGTTGTCACTTGTGCAGGCTGCTGCTAGCAAGGCTAGCATCTTCCCTATTAGGAGAGCCTGGTAATAGGCAGCTGCTCATTTTAAATGGACCAGCAGCTCTTTGAAGTGCGTGATTTAGCACCATGTAATGCATGTTAGACAGATTTGAATGGGTTCGTTGTGATAGGACTTCACTGGACAGGCCAATATTTTCCATGTGGGTGTGAGTTGGTTTTCTTCTCATGTGCTTTTCAAAGAGCTGCTGTTCATTAAGTGCTTTGTTGCGTGTAATTAGCACCTGGTTGACTTGAAATGCTATTAGCTATTCAGACTTTGGCACTCTGTTCACAACTATAATAATACTAGTGCAAGTTGGCCTAGTCCTCCATCACTCAACTATAAGTCCACACTTGGCTGATGGATTGATTAATTGATTGGAAGCAATGATGACATAATTATTCACACCCAAGAGCATGTGGAAGAGAGTGTCACAGTCAGGACCTTACCTTGATCACACCAAGGCTAGGGTTGTCCGGAGGCAGGCTCGGGGACGGGCAAAGCCAAACCAATGCACTTGCATATGTACAGCAACTGTGCCGCGGGGGATATGATTGGCTGTAACTCGGTCCTCCCCTTTTATGGACTTGTTAGAAAGAGTTTAGAGTTCAAGGCTGCAGTGAGGGTGTGGTCATGTTGAATGAGTCAAAGCTCGCCCCCTCCATAGTCCCTGGTTCCAATTATAATAGGTGTGTCAACATTATTCATGATTATACGTAGCGCTTACTGTGATGTGGTCGGCAATACTACCATGCTTGTGTACTTACTGGTAATTGCATGATGTCACATGCTGATCACATGATCTCTAATGTGTTGCAGTGTATGAGGATCAGTCTGCCGGTGCTCGTGCTGAAGTGGTTCTCATCTCTGCCAACAGTGAAATATCCACGCGTCCAACTGGTAACGACAGTGGTTACTATGGCGATATACTTGGTCATCATGGAAACACAGGGGGCATCAAGTGGGGGCGTGACAGCATTGCCAGTGACCAGAGCAGCGACTCTGGTAACCATGACGAGAACAGCGAGGAATTCATTATGGGTACACTTAGTGTTCCCCCGGAGATCAGCTGGGTCAACATGGACAGCAAAGTGGAGCAGATCTTCATGGTATGTGCCTATGCAAGATAGTGGGAGGGGTGGGGGGCTGTGATGCTCGGGTGAACCCGTTAGTGATCCTCGTGGAAGTTGTGAATATGCACACCCGGGCATGGCTTGGTTCCAAATGTCATCAAGACCACTCCCACATCTCGCATGGAAAGTGTATTGAATTACACTCTTCTCAACCTTCTGCGCACAAACACTTCACACCACAATACCCTAGTAGGAACGAACATGAGGGGGTGAGCTGGTAATGATCATCAGATTCACTAACCACACAATACAAGTTGTAGCTGATAGTCAGGCCAGCCAGGCTCTCCCTCATAATGCACACACACACTCACACACACACTCGCTCACACATGGAAGTGTCTTGAGTCTTGTCAAATGCCATATAAATAACATTAAAATCGAAATCTTGAGATTGCATGTCGATCTAATTAGCATGACCTAATTGGCATGATTTTCTTCTAATTAGCATGCTTTTGTAATGAGGTTAGTGGGGATTAGTAGTTGTTAGTGGTGGAGGGGAGAGATGAGGATGTGGTTAGTGTATGATATGTTTGTATTGAGGGTGGGGTGGTGGGGTCATTGTGTTCTGCATGTTTCTCGTGTGTGCATTTGTGTGTGTGTCTGAGAGAGAACTGCACTCTATCTAAAGGGGGACAGTTGCATCCTATATATATGTGTGTATATATTTACAGCTATTTGTAGCCTTCATCAGTATATATATATATATATTTAACTTGTGGTTACAACTTTATAGCTCCATAGATTCTGTAAACTTCATCGTATGGACTTGATATATAGCTCAAAAGATAGGTCTCTCTGTGTGCTCTCTGTTGATACTACACATAAGTATAACTATAGCCAAGTTACTAGAGCTACATAAGTATAACTATAGCAAAGTTACTAGAGCTACATAAGTATAACTATAGCAAAGCTACAAGTGGAGGGTACCTCAAAACCTAAATGCCTGATTTTGCCTCTCCAGATTTTCCAAGTGCTAGATAGTTGAAATTAGCACCAGTAGAAATTCATTTTCCACCCACGGCTAGACCACGTACTTACGTTTTAGCGCCTAATGAAAACACTCATTGTGTATGAGTAGGGCTTCCTCAAGCCACTGGTGCTAATTTCAACTCTCTAGCACTTGGCAATCTGGAGATATTTATGCGGCAAAATCAGGCATTCAGGTTTTGCACTTTAGTCCAGTAACTTGGCTATAGTTATACCCATGGAAAATATTTTAGTGTCAACAGAGAGCACACAGAGAGACCTATCTTTTGAGTTATATATCAAGTCCATACAATGAAGTTTACAGGATCTATGGAGCTATAAAGTGGTAACCACAAGTGTTTTATTTATTTTAAAAATGCAACTGTCCTCCCCTTAGAAGGAGCTGTTTAGCTTGTGCAGTATGACTATACCTCTATACCTAACCCCCTCCCCCCCCCCCCCCCCCCCCCACCCAGCACTACATTGGAAGTATTGACGCTGATGGTATGCTCGGCTTGAGTGAGGACTCGGTGTACTGCTACAGAGTGGGGGAAGAGCGGAGACAGATCGGCAACGCCCTCCTCCCTCCCTCTACACCATACGAGGCTCTCGCAAACAAGCTCTCGGTCAAAGTTTACATCAAAGGTAGGGAGGGTGCCATGGGGGCTCCATGGAGACTTCATCTAGACCTACTGAATCATCCACTCACACACACACACATGCACGTACACACACACTCACACCAGTGGAAGTGGTTTCAGTTTATAGATGTGTGTGTCAAGCTCTCCTAGAGGTTGTGTTGCTCGTGTTTTAGAGAAGTGGCTTCATAGCATGAAGCATTGGCACATTATAGATGACGGTGGAGATGCACTTTAATCTGCACTGGTCTAAAGAGCAGGAGGTGTAGCGCTGTGTTGTGTTGTGCCTAATAGCTGGCCACCGACTGTCAGGACTTGGCAATTGTCAAGAGGTGTTGTGTTGGGAAGGATGTATGTCAACCACACCCAATCCCAGCCGTGTTCATATGGATGTGTGACTGTCAGGGAGACAATATCACCCTCGTCATGTGCCAAATTTTGTCCACCTAATGCTATCCCTAAAAGCCCTAACCATTATTATTAGCACTGTAGTCCAGAATCTTAGCCCTAGCTAATACCCCATGGCCCTGGCCAGCATTATTACATATTCCTTATTATTAGTACTAGCCAGGACGCTGGCCGAGCCTTGCGTGTAGTCAATTGACCTTTAACCCTTGAATCACGCTCAACAAAGACGGACACTGATTGGTCCAATGCTGGATTACAACTTTTTTCTAATCCAGCATCTGAAATGCAGCGTTGGACCAATCAGAACATCGCGTGTCGGTGGCGGTTCAGGTCAATTGACAACATGCAATGCAATGCAATGCTCAGCCAGTGTCGTGCTGTGAACCTTTAGATGGGCAGGCAAGAACTTTGACCTTTGAACATGTTGCTCTTGAAATTGTGCCGGACATTGTATATGCAAATTTCACATTTGTGGGAGGGAAGGGTGAAGAGGATAAGGAGAGGTGGGAGGGGGAGGGGAGGGTGAAGAGGATGAGGAGCGGTGGGAGGGGAGAAGGAGGCGGGTGATGATAGTGTGTGAGGTCAATGCTGTGAACAAGTTCCTCTTGTGTTGTCAGGCGTGGGTCAGAGGTCGTGTGACGACCTGGCCTTCCGTCTGATGATGGGCAAGGAAAGTTTGAGGTCCTTCATGAACATACTTGAAGAAACTCACTGGATAGTCGTCATGGGAACCAAAGGCATGTGCAAGTCCAGCCTGGTCGGTGGTCTTGCACAATACATCTCTGCACAGCTGGCGTTGGAAGGGGATGGGGAGGCAATGGAGGACCTTGTGATGGGTGTGGTTGGAGGGGAGATCGTGCAGTTCAACTTGGACAAGGAGGGACTTGCTGTACCTCTCAAGTATTTCAAGACGGAACTTGTAAAACGTGTGAAACTGTAAGTTTCAGTGTAGAGTCTGCATGTGCAGCTAACTGCATGTAGCACGTGCCAGCTAGCCACCTGCAGCATGTGCAGCTAACTGCATGTAGCACGTGCCAGCTAACTGCATGTAGCACGTGCCAGCTAGCCACCTGCAGCATGTGCAGCTAACTGCATGTAGCACGTGCCAGCTAATTGCCTGTAGCACGTGCCAGCTAGTCAAGCTGCCTTGTATAAGATACATACATACTCTCCATTTGCTTACTCTTCCATTCCCTTCACTCTCCGTCCTCTTCCTTCTCTCTCCACCTCCACCATGTCCACCACCTTCCCCCTCACATACCTCCCTGTGTGTGAGGTGCAGGCAACTGCAGCCTCCAATCGTGGTACTGGAAGACATCTATGATTGCAAGGACTTGGAGCAGTTGTTGGCTGCCGCGAGTGCTCTCTCACGAAGACCGTACATCATCGCTGCCCTCAGCTCCGGCACTACTAAAGGAGTCCCTCTCCACCAGCTTCTATTTCACTACCAGATCAGGTGCAGGAATAGCGTCGGTCTCTAGCAGTTCCCTTCTCACCTCCCCTCCCCTCTCTAGTTCCCTTCTCACCTCCCCTCCCCTCTCTAGTTCCCTTCTCACCTCCCCTCTCTAGTTCCCTTCTCACCTCCCCTCCCCTCTCTAGTCCCCTCTCCCCTCCCCTCCCCTCTCTAGTCCCCTCTCCCCTCCCCTCTCCTCTCTATATCCCCCTGTCCCTCCCCTCCCCTCTCAAGCCCGTCTCCCCTTCATTATGTGGCTATCGTGTTGTTGATGTTGACAGGGTCATTTCATGCACCCCCTACGTTGACCCTGTGGCTGGTATTCTCACCCGCTCCCTCAAGAAGCAGATCTACCAACTCAAGGCTGCCACTCAGTAAGTTATGCATACCCAACTCTTTCTCATGCACAAGTTGCACGCGCCTGTACAAGCTTAGCCCATTGCACGCGCCTGTACAAGCTTCTGGAGATACCTTTTTTAAATCTGTATTTTGTTTTTTTATGCCAGCCAGCCAGTCACCTAGCCCTGGCCCCGGTCACCTGGCCCTGGTCACCTGGCCCCGGTCACCTGGCCCTAGCCCTGGTCACCTAGCCCTGATCACCTAGACCTGGCCCCCTGGTCACCTGGCCCTGGTCACCTGGCCCTGGTCACCTGGCCCTGGTCACCTGGCCCCGGTCACCTGGCCCCGGTCACCTGGCCCCGGTCACCTGGCCCTAGCCCTGGTCACCTAGCCCTGATCACCTAGACCTGGCCCCGGTCACCTGGTGGCCCTAGCCCTGGCCCTGGCCCTAGCCCTGGTCACCTAGTCCAGAGTATGTGTATTTTCCACAGACACTCATCTCTATTCCCATGCAGGTTGGTGGACGGCTTGGCCGAGCGACTTATCGCCTGGATCCCTTTCCTGCTCATCCATCTGAACAGTTTCATCAACAAATTTCACTCGAACTCGGTGAACCTCGGCCCCCGAATATTTATGTTGTGTCCCCTCGGTCAGAGTAACGACAAGCTTGAGCAATGGTTCATCAGTCTCTGGAACCACTTCATCATCCCTTACCTCATGGGCACAGTGATGGCCGGAATAGAGGTGTGGTTATGAGTATATAATACACATGTGTGGTATTCACACTTGCTAAGCGCAAGAGGTGTGGTTATGGATCTATGTAGTGAATGTCATTTCTGTGTACAGACTTACATGGCAGACCCGATGTTGGAGTGGGTAGACGTGCGTGAGTGGGTGTTAGACTCCTACCCCTGGGCAGACTCTGTTAGCTTCAGTAAACTACGTACTCTGACCCCTGATGATGTCGGCTGGAACCAAGGTAAAAATAGTACACCCCTTGGGTGTGATGGTGTAATGATGGTGTGATAGTGAAATGATGGTGACAGCACAGTGTGATGTTGACACTACATGGTGTGATGGTGACAACATGGTGTAATGACGGTGACACTGCATGGTGTGATGGTGTAATGATGGTGACACTGCATGGTGTGATATCCATTGGTGACAACATGGTGTGATGGTGATTAACATGGTGTGGTGGTGACACAGCATGGTGTAATGACGGTGACACTGCATGGTGTGATGGTATAGTATCCATTGGTAACAACATGGTGTGATGGTGACACTGCATGGTGTGATGGTATAGTATCCATTGGTGACAACATGGTGTGATGGTGACACTGCATGGTATGATGGTGCCACTGCATGGTGTGATGGTGACACTACATGGTGTGATGGTATAGTATCCATTGGTAACAACATGGTGTGATGGTGACATGTGACATTGCATGGTATAATGGTTACAGTGGTGGTGACAATGCATGGTGTGATGGCAACACTGCATGGTGTGATGGTTACTGCTTGGTGTGATGGGGACACTACATGGTGTAATTATGACAATATGGTATGATGGCAGAAATAGCACATAGCCACCAGAGGTGTGCACTGATTACCATTAGGCTTCAGTTGTTCTATGACCCTAGTGACCCTAGTGGGTGGCCATAGCTAATTCAGGATTGTTGTTTTGAGACTCCTTACCACATACAGACATGATGATCCTTTACCACATTCACAATATTATATATTCCTGCAGCTGTTCGTCCACACCAGAACAGGTACATTATGGTGAAAGAGGACAAAGATGACACACGTTCACTGATACAACTCGACACACGCTCATTACTTCACTCCAACATTCACTAACAACAATGTATAACTAGTATATAGTGATATCTTTGACTCGTTGAGTTCCATCCATACACATTATAACTGGTTTTCTATATATAACTCTTTCATATTTGGGTGGCCAACTTTTGATTTGTTTGCTGCATACGTAGCAAAGGCAGAAATCGGCAGATATTTCACTACCTAGAGGACACACATGGACAGATTAGTCAACAACTCAGCCCTACTTGGCATATGTGCTGGATGGGGGGGAGGATATGGACACAAGGCATGTTATAAAAGTCTGTTCTTGGCGACATGTTTGACAGTACTATGTATACATGCCATTGATGAGATAGTCCACATTACGGAACTTCTTGCGACGTCTTTCTTCCACCACTTTCTTGAGCAGCACCGCCCCCACCACGATGATGATGGCACAGCACACTGCGGCCACCACCACCACCGCGACTACACCAGAGCCATCGCAGCCGTAGGCTCCACACTCCTCCCCTCTTTTCGTGTTCCTTCCTCCCGGGATAGATCCTTGATCGTCAACTTTCTCCAGAAGTACGGAGCTATTTTTTCCTGCATGCTCAATCCCTGCCGATGCAGTTGTCAAGTCTTCTTGTCTAGAACTGCCATCTTTTGCATCGGGTTTATTTTTGTCCATTTGATGAGCTGTACTGGTGGAGGAGGAGAGTTGGTCACTAGAGGTGCTGGCGACCTCATTACTTCCTTTCTGAGCAGGCTCCTGTTGTCCAGGGGTTGGGGAAGATCCTATATGTGCAGGGAAACAGTGAAGTGAGCATTATCAATTTAGGCTTAGCCAATAGCACGTGCTGCACACACACACACACACACACACACAGTGTAGGACTCTACATACGTACATATATATATAGGCTTGATAATTCATAGACCACTTCTCCCTAGAACAGCCTATACCACAGGTATACATGTACAGGTACTATTTGAGGGATAGAGACTTGCACATAGAGATGCTTATAACAGTATAACAGCTCCTCGCAAAACTGGGACACCAATGGCCTCACTGCAAAGTCAAGCGACTTTTAGCTGTGTACTTAAGAGTTGGATATGCTTGCACACACATACACACCCTCCTTCCTGTGTATATATAGAGATCAGGTATTGTGGTCGGGGTAAGCCCCTCATTAGCCACAGAGTTGGCGAGGAAACAAACACAAAAACTTAAGATGCATTTTCACGAAATTTTATGGACATGTTAGGCATGTGGCGCGGACCAATGCAGTCAACTTGGCTGGTGGCGGGCGCACGCTGCTAGAAGATCGCCAGAAATGGCATCACCCTTGACGTCAAGGGCCATTTTGTTGAGGGATGTATGCAACTGCATTGGCACTGATGACTCGTATGTATTATGCAACACGGCGATGATAAACTGCATTAGCTACAGTTAGAGCTCGCATAATGCAAGCAATAGCGAAGCTGACCCCTCACCTGGAGTTGACAAGTTGACCAATATAGTTTTGATTAGGGAATGGCAGAGGTTTGCAGTCTCTGATTGCTAGTGTGTTCAGTATATATTAGCAGTTGTGAAATGTACCTAGCAATCATAATTACTAGATTGCCCATGAATCGACGAACATTGTGGCTGTCTAGCAACTAAACTACAGAATGTGAATATCTTTATAAAACGTTCTTTCACTTGTGAGTTCAATATTTGACCAATAGATTGGAGGAGAGGAAGGTAGCAGGGGATGAGGAATACAAGGGTGGAGGAGATGCTGGTGGGGAGTCAACTGAACTGTAGTTGGGCATACAGATTCCAAGTCTGAGGCAGAACCTGCCACAGAGGGAGACCATATTTAGATTCTATGATTAGCTAGCTATATGTACACAATCATAGCCAGAGCTGTTATAATGCTCTAGCTATCAACCTTACCCTATTTTATTATTGTGCATCCATACTTAGCCACAGCTATCTATGAGAACTCTTCCATTGCTCTAGCTATCAACCTTGCTCTATTTTTATTATTGTGCATCCATACTTAGCCACAGCTATCTATGAGAACTCTTCCATTGCTCTAGCTATCAACCTTGCCCTATTTTATTATTGTGCATCCATACTTAGCCACGGCTATCTATGAGAACTTTTCCATTGCTCTAGCTATCAACCTTGCCTATTTTATTATTGTGCATCCATACTTAGCCACAGCTATCTATGAGAACTCTTCCATTGCTCTAGCTATCAACCTTGCCCTATTTTATTATTGTGCATCCATACTTAGCCACAGCTATCTATGAGAACTCTTCCATTGTCCGACTACGTCTATACTTACCACTGAATCACTATCACCATCAGAAACAACATCTCTCCTGATATCTCGGCTAACACTCACTTTGGCAGGCAGCTTCATACTATCATAAATGGTGTCTCCAGCAGATTTTGACCACAGCAACATTTTGAGCGTGCTTTGAATCCTTCGCAAGGTAGCATAAAAGCCTGTCAAAGTGTCGTGAATTATCCTCTTCAGGATCTTGATCTATGAATAATCTACATTTCCCCCACATACTTGCATAAGTCCGTCCGTTTGTCATAATATTAGTTTCAGAAGACTCCGAACAGTCCCGTGCATTGCCACCACTAACCAGTTTCGCAATTTAACGCAGTCTATCTGTGCAACGTAATGTAAAATGTGTCCATTTGTCCATCAGAAGACTCCAAACTGCCCAAGGCATTACAGAAACTAACCCGTTTCTCTACTGGGCAAAAACAACATGAAATTGGTAAAGGATCGTCACTGTAATAACCTGCTGGTGCACATTGAGTCAGCAAGCAGATGCACATTTTTGTTGATGAGTCTGGGAACTTTAACCTTTAGAGGAAATCTTCAACAAACCCTGGTAACTTATGCATCAGGAGGTTTCCTCTTATCTAGTGACAATTAATAGAACGTAGTTGAGTCACCAGCAGCTGCACCTCGTCTTAATAAAAGAAGTGATCAGTTGATTTCCTCAGAAGTTGCCTTCAGCAAAGCCAGATGGCTACTTACATGTGTCAATGTGTGTCATATGATACAAAGACACTTGTATCTACTTTAGTATTAAACGTGGCAAGTAATATTGATTAATAACACGGTGTTATTAATCCTGGTGTTACACTGAGTAAGTAATATTGGTTAGTCCTGGTGTTACATTGAGTAACTTCTTGTAGGTGGCTGCTCGGCTATGAATATAGAAAATGTTAAAAAATATATACTTGTCAAGAAAGAAATGAAACAAGAATTTGCGAATGTAGACGACCGACATTTGTAGTAGACCCTTTACCTATTAACTGTCAATAGGTAAAGGGTCTCCTGCAAATGTTTGTTGTTGACATTTGTAAATTCTTGTTTCATTTATTTTTTGATATATTAAATTTTTGTCTTGTATTAATGATGGGAGGGGTACATACATGGCCCCAGCAGGGGGGGGGTTAATGATGGGCATGGCACACTGCCTCACTATGAGGATTTGAAGCAGATAAGAGAGGCCACTCAGGTGATAACTCTTTGAGTGCCTTAGCTGTAACCTGTAACCCAGGTAGTGGTTCCAGAGAAAAAAAAACAAAAGCTATTTGTAAAGTGCTGGCACCAGCCCTGTAAGTAGCCCATTCTGTGTTGATATGCATTAGTTATCAATCCAAGATCTACAAGTGAGCCCAAGAGGAGAAGAGCTCCCAATAAGTATGTTAGTTATGAGCCCAAGAGGAGAAGAGTTCCCAGTAAGTATGTTAGTTATGAGTCCAAGAGGAGAAGAGCTCCCACTAAGTATGTTAATTATGAGCCCAAGAGGAGAAGAGCTCCCAGTAAGTATGTTAGTTATGAGCCCAAGAGGAGAAGAGTTCCCAGTAAGTATGTTAGTTATGAGCCCAAGAGGAGAAGAGCTCCCAGTAAGTATGTTAGTTATGAGCCCGAGAGGAGAAGAGCTCCCAGTAAGTATGTTAGTTATGAGCCCAAGAGGAGAAGAGCTCCCAGTAAGTATGTTAGTTATGAGTCAAGAGGAGAAGAGCTCCCAGTAAGTATGTTAGTTATGAGCCCAAGAGGAGAAGAGCTCCCAGTAAGTGTGTTAGTTATGAGCCCAAGAGGAGCAGAGCTCCCAGTAAGTATGTTAGTTATGAGTCCAAGAGGAGAATAGCTCCCAGTAAGTATGTTAGTTATGAGTCCAAGAGGAGAAGAGCTCCCAGTAAGTATGTTAGTTATGAGCCCAAGAGAAGAAGAGCTCCCAGTAAGTATGTTAGTTATGAGTCCAAGAGGAGAATAGCTCCCAGTAAGTATGTTAGTTATGAGCCCAAGAGAAGAAGAGCTCCCAGTAAGTATGTTAGTTATATAAGCCCAAGAGGAGAATAGCTCCCAGTAAGTATGTTAGTTATGAGTCCAAGAGGAGAAGAGCTCCCAGTAAGTATGTTAGTTATGAGCCCAAGAGGAGAAGAGCTCCCAGTAAGTACATGTATGTTCGATATAACTTTCAATAGTTAGTAGCAAGCTATTATACCTGGAGCCTTTTTGAACTAGCATGTCCTTATCTAGTAGACAAAAAAAAAGAGCTGGTTATCTCCTCTTGAGAGTTCCCTTTGATGTGTGCAGGCATCTGTTGCTGAGTGCTCTAGAACAAAAGCTCATAAGCGTACCTGAACTTAGGGTAGCCTCAGGCATAGCAGCATATTACTCTTTCAACATAGCAGTGCAAAGGCTATAGCTACTGCAGCTGTGTATATGACACATGTGCAGATACACATCTAGCTGCATCTCAAACAGAACCAACAGCTCATAAAAGCTAGCCATTAAGTGTAGTGATGTTTCAGCAAATCCCTCTGGCCCTAGCAGTCAACAACAGCACAGATGTACGGAACACCCTCACAGAAGACTATGGTTAGCCAAGCTACTTATCAGAGTAGTCGGGGTTTCATTTAGGGGGGGGGGGACCTCGTCTAAATAATACACAACTACCTTGACAGCTGCAGTCGTAAGCTTCTAGGAGTCACTAGTAATGATGGGAAGGAGTTTGAAAGGGCTCTCCCAGACAGAGCCACTCATGATGGTGCTAATGATCGGTCGGTGGCACATGGCCTTTGAAAGTTTCTTCAAGACAGAGAGGCCAAAGAGGTCAATGGACAATTTCTCCAGTAGGAGGAGAGCTCTTGAGGATGCTGATGATCTGAGGCTTGTTTGTACCCAGTGAGGACTAGCACACCTTCAATATGCTGCTCTCAGCTCGTACCTTCGGCTGTTGTCAAAATATTATTAGCCATACCCAGAGCAAGCACCCTGTGATGATTGGACACATTAACCCTGTACGCAGTGCACTTGGTGGAATCAACACCCAATACGTGTATTAACCCTGTACGCAGTGCAATTGGTGGAACCAACACCCAATACGTGTATTAACCCTGTATGCAGTGACTTGGTGGAATCAACACACAATATGAGTAGTTAGGAGTCCAGAAGACATATCACCTCCCTCAACCTTGTGATGTCCACTCAAGTGGTGTTCCTTCCAAGAAGTTGAGATACTCTGTGAAACTGGCCAAGTTGTCCTGCAGTGGCACGGTACCCACGTACCCACGTACCCATGCCAGGAAGGAGGGGTTGATCAGAGTGTTGTGAGGGCTCTCGTCTCAAACACCTCCATATATAGATTAGCATTGAGGGGGGGGGGGAGGTGCACCCACGGCCATTTCCCCCTTTGTTTGTTAAGTTTCCTCTTACGTGGGGCATGAGGTGTTCAGACACACACCCAATATGGATGGACAACAATTGTTCTTGCCACAACCAACTCCTAGCTAAGGCGGAGTCTGAGGCCACTCACACTCAATGGCGCTGTGGGTTGGAGTACTAGAGAAGACTGCAGACACACCCTCTAAGAGATCGTCTGTGAATGGGCGCTCCACATCATTAGTGAAGTCAGAGCTACTCTTGCTGTGGAGGTCAGAGTGGCCTACTCTTGCTGTGGAGGTCAGAGTGTCCTACTCTTGCTGTGGTGGTCAGAGTGTCCTACTCTTGCTGTGGTGGTCAGTGTCCTACTCTTGCTGTGGTGGTCAGAGTGTCCTACTCTTGCTGTGGTGGTCAGAGTGGCCTACTCTTGCTGTGGTGGTCAGAGTGTCCTACTCTTGCTGTGGGGGTCAGAGTGTCCTACTCTTGCTGTGGAGGACAGAGTGTCCTACTCTTGCTGTGGAGGTCAGAGTGTCCTACTCTTGCTGTGGAGGACAGAGTGGCCTACTCTTGCTGTGGTGGTCAGAGTGTCCTACTCTTGCTGTGGTGGTCAGAGTGTCCTACTCTTGCTGTGGGGGTCAGAGTGTCCTACTCTTGCTGTGGAGGACAGAGTGTCCTACTCTTGCTGTGGAGGTCAGAGTGTCCTACTCTTGCTGTGGAGGACAGAGTGGCCTACTCTTGCTGTGGTGGTCAGAGTGTCCTACTCTTGCTGTGGTGGTCAGAGTGTCCTACTCTTGCTGTGGAGGTCAGAGTGTCCTACTCTTGCTGTGGAGGTCAGAGTGTCCTACTCTTGCTGTGGTGGTCAGTGTCCTACTCTTGCTGTGGAGGTCAGAGTGTCCTACTCTTGCTGTGGAGGTCAGAGTGTCCTACTCTTGCTGTGGAGGTCAGAGTGTCCTACTCTTGCTGTGGAGGTCAGAGTGTCCTACTCTTGCTGTGGAGGTCAGAGTGTCCTACTCTTGCTGTGGAGGTCAGAGTGTCCTACTCTTGCTGTGGAGGTCAGAGTGTCCTACTCTTGCTGTGGAGGACAGAGTGTCCTACTCTTGCTGTGGTGGTCAGAGTGTCCTACTCTTGCTGTGGAGGTCAGTGTCCTACTCTTGCTGTGGAGGTCAGAGTGTCCTACTCTTGCTGTGGAGGTCAGAGTGTCCTACTCTTGCTGTGGAGGACAGAGTGTCCTACTCTTGCTGTGGTGGTCAGAGTGTCCTACTCTTGCTGTGGAGGTCAGAGTGTCCTACTCTTGCTGTGGAGGTCAGAGTGTCCTACTCTTGCTGTGGAGGTCAGAGTGTCCTACTCTTGCTGTGGAGGTCAGAGTGTCCTACTCTTGCTGTGGAGGTCAGAGTGTCCTACTCTTGCTGTGGAGGTCAGTGTCCTACTCTTGCTGTGGAGGTCAGAGTGTCCTACTCTTGCTGTGGTGGTCAGAGTGTCCTACTCTTGCTGTGGAGGTCAGAGTGTCCTACTCTTGCTGTGGGGGTCAGAGTGTCCTACTCTTGCTGTGGGGGTCAGAGTGTCCTACTCTTGCTGTGGAGGTCAGAGTGTCCTACTCTTGCTGTGGTGGTCAGAGTGTCCTACTCTTGCTGTGGTGGTCAGAGTGTCCTACTCTTGCTGTGGAGGTCAGAGTGTCCTACTCTTGCTGTGGAGGTCAGAGTGTCCTACTCTTGCTGTGGTGGTCAGAGTGTCCTACTCTTGCTGTGGTGGTCAGAGTGTCCTACTCTTGCTGTGGAGGTCAGAGTGTCCTACTCTTGCTGTGGAGGTCAGAGTGTCCTACTCTTGCTGTGGAGGTCAGAGTGTCCTACTCTTGCTGTGGAGGACAGAGTGTCCTACTCTTGCTGTGGAGGTCAGAGTGTCCTACTCTTGCTGTGGAGGTCAGAGTGTCCTACTCTTGCTGTGGAGGTCAGAGTGTCCTACTCTTGCTGTGGAGGTCAGAGTGTCCTACTCTTGCTGTGGAGGTCAGAGTGTCCTACTCTTGCTGTGGAGGTCAGAGTGTCCTACTCTTGCTGTGGTGGTCAGAGTGTCCTACTCTTGCTGTGGTGGTCAGAGTGTCCTACTCTTGCTGTGGAGGTCAGAGTGTCCTACTCTTGCTGTGGAGGTCAGAGTGTCCTACTCTTGCTGTGGAGGTCAGAGTGTCCTACTCTTGCTGTGGTGGTCAGAGTGTCCTACTCTTGCTGTGGAGATCAGAGTGTCCTACTCTTGCTGTGGAGGTCAGAGTGTCCTACTCTTGCTGTGGTGGTCAGAGTGTCCTACTCTTGCTGTGGTGGTCAGAGTGTCCTACTCTTGCTGTGGTGGTCAGTGTCCTACTCTTGCTCTGGAGGTCAGAGTGTCCTACTCTTGCTGTGGTGGTCAGAGTGCCCTACTCTTGCTGTGGTGGTCAGAGTGCCCTACTCTTGCTATGGGGGTCAGAGTGCCCTAGTGTCCTACAAGGAGCTCAGCCAGGAGGTGTTGAGCCTACTTGATACAATTTGTCTTAAGAGGACCACCATCTTATGCACCTGGGGATGAGTGAGAGGGTCCATGCAATGCAAGGTCTGAGAGCTACGTAGCTGTAAGGTAAGGGTCTGGTCAAGTGGGCCAGGGATCTTATCACTTACATCTACTCCTTCACTGCTAACTAACTCCACAGATGTGTGCCCCTATCATTAGCAGATGTGAGCCCCTATCATTAGGCAGTCTTGGATCTCAGTCATCATCTTTGCCTGGTAATGGCACTGTGGCCCACCACTTACCAGCTGGCCATGGTAGGTAAAGCTTTCCTTTGCCCTTGAGTATTGGTACGTATGTACCCCCGGCTAATGAGTATTGGTATATAGCCCCGGCTAATGAGTATTGGTATGTACCCCCGGCTAATGAGTATTGGTATATAGCCCCGGCTAATGAGTATTGGTATGTACCCCCGGCTAATGAGTATTGGTATGTACCCCCGGCTAATGAGTATTGGTATGTACCCCCGGCTAATGAGTATATTGGTATGTACCCCCGGCTAATGAGTATTGGTATGTACCCCCGGCTAATGAGTATTAGTATATACCCCCGGCTAATGAGTATTGGTATGTACCCCCGGCTAATGAGGCTAATGAGTATTGGTATGTAACCCCGGCTAATGAGTATTGGTATGCACCCCCAGATGAGTATTGGTATGTACCCCTGGCTAATGAGTATTGGTATGTACCGCTGGCTAATTTGGTGGCCTCACTGTCTTAACAACTACGTAAGCAAGTCAGCCTAACCATACATGTATGTAGGTGACTTCAGTGCTGGCAAGCACCAGAGCAGTGAGTAATGGTCATCTCCTGACTCACCAAATTTGAATTTTCACGTTGCCTCACTTTGTCCCGCTCAAATATGGCATCACATCACTTATTATCAGAACTAACCTCTGGGCCTCTGCTGGGCCTCTGCTAGGTCTCTGCTAGGCCTCTGCCAGGTCCTCTGATGGGCCCCTCTGCTAGTCCTCTGCTAGTCCTCTGCTAGTCCTCTGCTAGGTCTCTGCTAGGCCTCTGCTGGGCCTCTGCTGGGCCTCTGCTGGGCCTCTGCTAGTCCTCTGCTAGTCCTCTGCTAGACCTCTGCTAGTCCTCTGCTAGTCCTCTGCTAGTCCTCTGCTGGGCCTCTGCTGGGCCTCTGCTAGTCCTCTGCTAGTCCTCTGCTAGTCCTCTGCTAGTCCTCTGCTGGGCCTCTGCTGGGCCTCTGCTAGGCCTCTGCCAGTCCTCTGCTAGGCCTCTGCTAGGCCTCTGCTGGGCCTCTGCTGGGCCTCTGCTAGGCCTCTGCTAGGCCTCTGCTAGGTCTCTGCTGGGCCTCTGCTGGGCCTCTGCTAGGCCACTGCCAGGTCTCTGCTAGTCCTCTGCTAGGCCTCTGCTAGGCCTCTCCTAGTCCTCTCCTAGTCCTCTGCTGGGCCTCTGCTAGTCCTCTGCTAGTCCTCTGCTAGTCCTCTGCTAGTCCTCTGCTAGACCTCTGCTAGTCCTCTGCTAGGCCTCTGCTGGGCCTCTGCTAGGCCTCTGCTAGGCCTCTGCCAGTCCTCTGCCTAGGTCTCTGCTAGTCCTCTGCTAGGCCTAGAGCTGCTAGTCCTCTGCTAGTCCTCTGCTAGGCCTCTGCTAATCCTCTGCTAGTCCTCTGCTGGGCCTCTGCTAGGCCTCTGCTGGGCCTCTGCTAGGCCTCTGCCAGTCCTCTGCCTAGGTCTCTGCTAGTCCTCTGCTAGGCCTCTGCTAGTCCTCTGCTAGTCCTCTGCTAGGCCTCTGCTGGGCCTCTGCTAGTCCTCTGCTAGTCCTCTGCTAGTCCTCTGCTAGTCCTCTGCTGGTCCTCTGCTGGGCCTCTGCTGGGCCTCTGCTAGGCCTCTGCTAGGCCTCTGCTAGGCCTCTGCTAGGCCTCTGCTGGGCCTCTGCTAGGCCTCTGCCAGTCCTCTGCTAGGCCTCTGCTAGGTCTCTGCTGGGCCTCTGCCAGGCCTCTGCTAGTCCTCTGCTAGGTCTCTGTGGATTTGACAACTGCACCAGTTCTAATATATACTTCTTTTTAACCTTCGACCTCTTGGTAGTAAACTTGCACTGTTGTTGTTATGGACTTCCTTCAAATGTTCAGCTTTCTTAGCCTTCGAACGGCTTGATGATTTTAACCCTGGCTCGATGATTTTAACCCTGGCTTGATGATTTTAACCCTGATTTTAGCCACACACAGGAACTACTGGCAGGGCTCCTCCTATGAGACAGAACTACTGGAGGGGGAGGGTGGGGCTCCTCCTATGAGACAGAACTACTGGCAGGGGGAGGGTGGGGCTCCTCCTATGAGGCAGAACTACTGGCAGGGGGAGGGTGGGGCTCCTCCTATGAGACAGAACTACTGGCAGGGGGAGGGTGGGGCTCCTCCTATGAGACAGAACTACTGGCAGGGGGGGCTCCTCCTACGAGACAGAACTACTGGCAGGGGGAGGGTGGGGCTCCTCCTATGAGACAGAACTACTGGCAGGGGGAGGGTGGGGCTCCTCCTATGAGACAGAACTACTGGCAGGGGGGGCTCCTCCTACGAGACAGAACTACTGGCAGGGGGAGGGTGGGGCTCCTCCTATGAGACAGAACTACTGGCAGGGGGAGGGTGTGGCTCCTAGGAGGCAGAACTCCTGGTGGCTCCCATAAGAGAGAACTCCTGGCAGGTTGGAGAGGGAGTGGCAGTTGTCTTGGCCTTCCCAAACATGAACAAGTCATTATTCCTAAACCTAAGTATGTATGCACGTGCTTATATGCACAAGTACACATGCTAAACCTAAGTATGTATGCACGTGCTTATATGCACAAGTACACATGCTAAACCTAAGTATGTATGCACGTGCTTATATGCACAAGTACACATGCTAAAGGGAATATGATAAGGAATGCTCATAGCATTTCCTTGTTGAGTTGCTGAGCACTGGCTAGTAATGAGAGTGCCACAAGGGAACTGGCTGCATGGATATGAGGGTCGAGTTGTGAGGTTCATCCTCACATGACTCCTAGCTGCTCGACTTCTCTGGAGAGGATTTCTGGGAGTAGCAGAGAAAGGACTGGCTGCACGGTCAGCAGAGGATATTGGAGGAGGTGGGGCACAGGTGGGGTACACAAACACAAGAGGAACATTGGGAACAAGAAGTTCCCCTATTCACACCAGCTGTCACTGAACTTCCTTCATTAGGAGAGGGCTACGGAGTGTCTATAGCTTCTTCCTGCCACATGTCTGGAGGTAGCAAGCTTGCTTCCTCTGTAGTCCTAGCACTAGGAACTAACTACCGCAAACCAGTGATATCAGTGATGGATACATGTAAATATCTTATTCTCTTTTATTTATATATTCAAGTGAGCTTAGGGCTGGTGGCACAATGCCAGGCACCGTCATGCACTAGCTTACACAGTCTATATACTACTGGCCAAATGAAGATGTGCACATGGAAGAGACTTCAACATCATCTACACACATCTGTAGGTGATGGGTGTGGGGTGGAGACCACCATGGTGATGGGTGTGGGGTGGAGACCACCATGGTGATGGGTGTGGGGTGGAGACTACCATGGTGATGGGTGTGGGGTGGAGACCACCATGGTGATGGTGTGGGGTGGAGACCACCATGGTGATGGTGTGGGGTGGAGACCACCATGGTGATGGGTGTGGGGTGGAGACCACCATGGTGATGGGTGTGGGGTGGAGACCACCATCACATTTTGTTTCAAACAAGCTATAAGCGATGTTCTTTCGCTTGCCCAACCTCGCAATATTGCGTTGTTAAGATGAAAGCCTGGGGGACATATGCCAAGAACTGCATGCACTAATTAGGCACAACTTGGCTGAGGAAGAACATGTGAAATCCCCCCCCCCCCCCACCCACCCCCTTCTTCCAGGTCTCTACCACTTTTATCATTGGTTTCATATATGACACATGCACATGCTTACCTTCTCCTTCCCGAGAATAGGTTGACTGCTTGATGGCCATGCTTATAAAGGACTCTAGTGCCACCATGATGCATTTATTAGGAGTGCCACAATTTACCAAATAGCAGTTGTTGCCGCCCTTAGAAGTCCCCTCTGTCTTGAATAGAGCCAAATTACAGCCCTTGGCAGCGCAGCAATGAGAGATACAGGACTCCTTATTCAAATCCCACCTTCCCTTCAACAACACAGCTCCATTGTCTACAGACTTTTTAATGTCTACGATAGTTCCAGGCGAATATTCCACTTCCACGCTACACGCTAATGTGTCCAAGGCATCATCGAGTTCTACATCAGCCTCGACCAGTCCCCGACAGCTCAAGAGAAGCAAAGTTATGAGCGTAATAAACAGTTCCATACCAACGCAATTTCAGTCTCAAGTTCTTCAATGTTTATAACGCGAATGCTCTTCAATTAGAAAAATCCTGAGGGTGCAGGGAGGAAGGTCAGCAAGTTATCGACTAAACTACTGGTGTATCTGTGCGGGTGGAGTGGTGCAATGGTGAGTTCAAAACGCTATACCTAGGTGGTAGCTGAGCGAAGGGTGTTTTGATTAGAATCGGTGTTTTCTCCATCTCAAATAGTTTCGCAATCAGTATGACAACGATGTAACAATATGGAGTCCCCAGGTGAGTATGTGCACTAGTTGGCCTAATTACTAAAGTAATCCAGTGCGTATGTGTGTGTCTATGTATGTATGTATGAATAAATATGTTCCCCTGCATTGTGCATGTGGGAAGCCAGCTGACCTTTTACGACGACCCTTTACCTAATGGTTGGGGAGGGGGGGGGGGGGGGAACCTAGTGGTTGCAGTTGAATCAGTGTCGTCTGTACATGTGTGCAGTATTCATAAGCATGCTCTACATCACTCTACCAATATATGCTTAAGATTCATCTTAGTTTCTCTTAGAACTGAGAGTTTGTCTCCACAGCTCAAACATAACAGGCAGTCCGCCATCTTATATATATCTCTGTCTATAGCATCATCTGCACAGCCATTCTCATGTTGACACCAGTTCCTCCTGTTAACAGCTCCATCCATTTAGAGCAACAAATTAAAGCATCGTCATGTTGACAGAGCCTTTCCTGGAAGGCAAGGGGAAGAACACCAGAGGAGGGGGGAGAACACCAGGGGTAGGGTAGAATACCAGGGGTAGGGCAGAACACCAGGGGTAGGGTAGAATACCAGGGGTAGGGCAGAACACCAGGGGTAGGTTACCAGGGGTAGGGCAGAACACCAGGGGTAGGTTACCAGGGGTAGGGCAGAACACCAGGGGTAGGGCAGAACACCAGGGGTAGGTTACCAGGGGTAGGTTAGAATACCAGGGGTAGGTTAGAACACCAGGGGTAGGGCAGAATACCAGGTGTAGGTTAGAACACCAGGGGTAGGGCAGAACACCAGGGGTAGGTTAGAACACCAGGGGTAGGTTAGAATACCAGGGGTAGGTTAGAACACCAGGGGTAGGGCAGAACACCAGGGGTAGGGCAGAACACCAGGGGTAGGGCAGAACACCAGGGGTAGGGCAGAATACCAGGTGTAGGTTAGAACACCAGGGGTAGGGCAGAACACCAGGGGTAGGTTAGAACACCAGGGGTAGGTTAGAATACCAGGGGTAGGTTAGAACACCAGGGGTAGGGCAGAACACCAGGGGTAGGGCAGAACACCAGGGGTAGGGCAGAACACCAGGGGTAGGGCAGAACACCAGGGGTAGGGCAGAACACCAGGGGTAGGTTAGAACACCAGGGGTAGGTTAGAATACCAGGGGTAGGTTAGAACACCAGGGGTAGGGCAGAACACCAGGGGTAGGGCAGAACACCAGGGGTAGGGCAGAACACCAGGGGTAGGGCAGAACACCAGGGGTAGGGCAGAACACCAGGGGTAGGGCAGAACACTAGAGAATGTGAAGCATGAGAAAGACAGAACAGGGTAACATGCTAATTGCCACATATTTTTTTGCCACAAGAAAAAAATAAAATTAGGGGGGCTTGTCTTCGTGTCTTACTCTGTGGCTGCTGAGAACACTACTCATGAGAGCTTCACTGTTAGCCAGAGAGTTTAGAAGCTTCACTGTTAGCCATGATATGTAGTTTAGAAGGTTCACTGTTAGCCATTATGGTTTAGAAGCTTCACTGTTAGCCATGAGTGTTTAGAAGCTTCACTGTTAACCATGATGGTTTAGAAGCCTCACTGTTAGCCATGATATGTAGTTTAGAAGCTTCACTGTTAGCCATGAGAGTTTAGATGCTTCACTGTTAGCCATGATATGTAGTTTAGAGCTTCACTGTTAGCCAGAGAGTTTAGAAGCTTCACTGTTAACCATGATGGTTTAGAAGCCTCACTGTTAGCCATGATATGTAGTTTAGAAGCTTCACTGTTAGCCATGAGAGTTTAGATGCTTCACTGTTAGCCATGATATGTAGTTTAGAAGCTTCACTGTTAGCCATGATGGTTTAGAAGCTTCACTGTTAGCCATGATATGTAGTTTAGAAGCTTCACTGTTAGCCATGATGGTTTAGAAGCTTCACTGTTAGCCATGAGTGTTTAGATGCTTCACTGTTAGCTATGATGGTTTAGAAGCTTCACTGCTTGCCATGATGGTTTAGAAGCCTCACTGTTCCCCGTGTTAGCCATGAGAGTTTAGAAGCTTCACTGCTAGCCATGAGAGTTTAGAAGCTTCACTGTTAGGCATGAGAGTTTAGAAGCTTCACTGTTAGCCATGATGGTTTAGAAGCGCTTCACTGTTAGCCATGAGTGTTTTGAAGCTTCACTGTTAGCCATGAGAGTTTAGAAGCTTCACTGCTAGCCATGAGAGTTTAGAAGCTTCACTGTTAGCCATGAGTGTTTTGAAGCTTCACTGTTAGCCATGATGGTTTAGAAGCTTCACTCTTAGCCATGAGTGTTTATAAGCCTCACTGTTAACCATGAGAGCTTCACTGTTTGCCATGATGGTTTAGAAGCTTCACTGTTAGGCATGAGAGTTTAGAAGCTTCACTGTTAGCCATGATGGTTTAGAAGCCTCACTGTTAGCCATGAGTAAGCTTCACTGTTAGCCATGAGGCTTAGAAGCTTCACTGTTAGCCATGAGTGTTTATAAGCCTCACTGTTAACCATGAGAGCTTCACTGTTTGCCATGATGGTTTAGAAGCTTCACTGTTAGGCATGAGAGTTTAGAAGCTTCACTGTTAGCCATGATGGTTTAGAAGCCTCACTGTTAGCCATGAGTAAGCTTCACTGTTAGCCATGAGGCTTAGAAGCTTCACTGTTAGCCATGAGAGTTTAGAAGCTTCACTGTTAGCCATTAGTGTTTAGAAGCCTCACTGTTAGCCATGATGGTTTAGAAGCTTCACTGTTAGCCATGAGTGTTTAAAAGCTTCACTGTTAGCCATGATGGTTTAGAAGCTTCACTGTTAGCCATGAGTGTTTAGAAGCCTCACTGTTAACCATGAGAGCTTCACTGTTTGCCATGATGGTTTAGAAGCTTCACTGTTAGGCATGAGAGTTTAAAAGCTTCACTGTTAGCCATGATGGTTTAGAAGCTTCACTGTTAGCCATGAGTAAGCTTCACTGTTAGCCATGAGGCTTAGAAGCTTCACTGTTAGCCATTAGTGTTTAAAAGCCTCACTGTTAGCCATGATGGTTTAAAAGCTTCACTGTTAGCCATGATGGTTTAGAAGCTTCACTGTTAGCCATGATGGTTTAGAAGCTTCACTGTTAGCCATGAGAGCTTCACTGTTTGCCAAGATAGTTTAGAAGCTTCACTATTAGCCATGATTATTTAGAAGCTGGGTCATTCCATATGTCAAATCAACCATTTGTTGGAACCACCCCCTCTCAGATTTTGTTCAAATTTTTGTCAGTAGAGGAGATTGGTACAAAAACTTTGTGTGCCAAGTTATTTTGTTTAACTCGCAATATTAAGGGAGAGACGGCTGATGGAAGACGGCTGATGGAAGTTTTCCCGTTGCTAATGGCAACTGTTTGGCCACGGTCACAAAAATAACCTATTTTGCCTATATCGTCCAAAGTATACAAGCCAGACTCACAAAAGTTGGGGCCCTGGACCAATTTTTCATGAAGATTAAGAATCTGCAGTCAAAATTTGGCTATCTCCTATATAGTCAATTGGGGTAAAAAAAAGCCGGGGGGGAAGTTGGGGTAAAAAAAGACCAGGGGTCTGGGGAAGACACAGCTGCTTTAAGAATTTAAACAATCCTTGATCTGTCAAGTACTTTTAATGGGCTTTTCATTAATGTGTGTTTTTGTGTATAAAAATATTGACATGGAGGACATGACAAAATAAAGAACCTAAACATGTAGAAAATACCCGAAATTAACTTTTTTCTGGCTCACCTGAACTTTTGGGTAGATTAATCAAACTAGTTAGTAAATTATGAACACTAGCCAAAAGAAAATAGTTACTAAATGGTTTATTCATTGACAATAAAAAAATTAATTTTTTTTAAATATTTTAGGTTTTTTTGGACTGGCTTTTTTTTACCCCAGATATTTTTGGTCACTCGGGGTAAAAAAAACCCAGGTGTTTTGTTTTTTTTGGCAATTTTTTCTAGTCTTTTTTCGAGTACTATATTTTCATTTTTTCTTCTCTAATTTGTGAGTTAAAGCATAATTGTGAGTAATATGAACCACCTAGTCAATGGTACATGGACTATTGCATCATTCTGATGGACAGAATGATACAATAGTATATATATAATGTGAGGAACTGAATATGAATAAACCAACTTTAGTCATTGATTATCAATGGTACATGGACTATTTCATCACATGGACTATTTCATCAATTCATGACAAAAGTTTTCAGTGATGACGAAGATGCTGATCCCACATCAGCTTAATTTACCTTCCTTCACAAAAAAAGAGCGAAGCACAGACTCAACACGCATTTATTTTCTATGATTGGCCAAAGCAGATAGTAGTTGCATGTATGGCCCTGTTCAGCCAGTAGTGGAAACAGTTAGTCGAGGGAAGGCACTGCTGAAGTTCGAGTGTGAAGCAAAAGTGATAAACATTTTCAAGTATTTTTCTTTAAGAAAATGCAACAAAACCCAACTGTTAACCATTATTGTACTATTTATTGTAGTATTGGAACAAATTTTAATGAAAAAAGATTCAATTGATAAAATATTGAAGTATTTACATTTGATTTTACCGTTTAGGATATTTTTTAAGGGGTGGGTTTTTTTTACCCCGAACCAGCTTTTTTTTACCCCTTTCATGGGGTAAAAAAAAGCTACCATATTTTTATTAATATTTCATTATAGGACATAGGATATATTTATTTATTTATGTAGTCATCATTTGATAGTAAAGTACTAGAGGATGGCACATGTGTTTTTAGTAAATCCTTTACTCTGGGTCTTAAAAGGTAAAGTTAAGGGAAACGGCTTTTTTTTACCCCAATTGACTATACTTTATGCAATATAGGGATTAAGATTGGTTAAGATGTGCCGGATTCACGCCTGTGGGGTGTGGTCAAA
The DNA here is from genome assembly GCA_028752905.1 of Cladorhizidae sp. MBARI D1340-BT2. Lineage (NCBI taxonomy): Eukaryota > Metazoa > Porifera > Demospongiae > Poecilosclerida > Cladorhizidae > Cladorhizidae sp. MBARI D1340-BT2. The sequence continues at coordinate 44,869,561 of JAQNBH010000007.1, forward strand.
ATGGTTCCAACTTTGTTTCTAGGAAGCTGAAGGCATTGGCTTGAACATGTTAAAAATTCAGGAGAGTGTTTTGCTTTATTTCTTTGAAAGGATGAATTTTGTTCTAATAACATGATTAGGTTTTCTGCTAAATGATTGTACAACCCTACTTCATAACCTGGGTATATTATTTACTTATTCTGACTGAATCATCATACCCCAATCAAAGAGTTTGTTTGGCTTATTTTATTTTAACAAAAACATGTGACAAAATGTTGTTTACAGTAAGCAAGTATGTGTTTATAAGATAATATGAACAAAAAGAAAACAAATATTCTCACAATTAACTCAAACAACAAAACACCTGGCTATATACAGTATAGGTCACAAATTTCTATTGTTGTATCTTGTGAAGCATTGAGGAATCTTGTCAACCGTCTCTTGCTTGAGCATGTAAGAGCGACCACTGCCAACTGAAGTTGGTACAGGGAGAGTGCATAAGATATGATTGAAGGTATGTTGCATTCATCCTTCCTGGATGGCCATGACAGCTTGTTGGTACGACCACTTCGTTGCATGAAATTGGCCACTATGTCCTGATGTTCTTCAGACCTTTCAGAAATGCAGCCAACATACCACTGTTCATCATAGACAACAGCCACATATTGCCCTAGCTTCAGTTCTGTTTCACTTGGAAATTCGTGATCAATACACTCATTGGAGAAATTCCGACGTTAACAACTGTACTGGCAGTGTCGCTCGAGAGATGATACATTCTGATTTCAGTGTTGGATATTGGAATGAACCTATGATGGCTTTGTGCCTGGGATGGTCTTGGCACTTTTTAATCGAGATTCGATCTTGGAATTATGGGTAATAATGTCCTCTTCAGGAACAAATATAACCTTTATACCTGAGATGTGTTCATTAGCCCAAGTATATAGCTGCAATGGTGTCAGAATCTGGCCCTGTTCAGTTGCCTGTAAACTGGCACGTGCAACCATCCTCTTGGTAGTGCCACCGATCCCGTCGCATGGGCTTTTACCATGGCTGGTTGCAAAAAAGTTCCATTCAGCTGTAATGTTGAAGTCAGATTGATGAAAGCATAGATTGCAGACATTTTTGAAATTTTTGTATTGGCTTGCTGTCCCATCGCTGAAATAGTGGATGTGCTTCTCTTGTACAGTTTCCTTCAAAAGCTTGATCATTACATCAATGAATGCATGAACTACTATGGCATTGTGATCTCTTTCATCACTGACAATGCAAGCACTGATGCAAGCAAGGTTGCCTGATTCTTCTTTGTGCAAATGGGTGGAGGGTTGTATCCCAATGAAAACCCTGGACAGCATCCTGGCCAAATGAATAGTTTTCAGCAAAGTCAAGAAGTATTATAGCTTCACCAACTGGCAGTTGATCTTTGAGATGTCGAAGATATGAGGCCTGGGCCTTGGCTGTAAAGTGATGATTAGTGGCTTTATCTGCTAAATGAGAGAGTGTTTGTATGAAATGAAATCTGTCAGGTTTTCATGCAAATCAACCAACTTTGATTGACTAATGTGTGTCCACTGCTTGTAGTTGATCAAATCGTCACAGTCTATATCAGAATTTTCAAAGAGTTTGTCTAGGAATTCTACCAGCTGGTCTCTTCCAGGGCAAGTGTCACATCGATGAAGCATACAATTTCGCGAATCTGTGTCGCACACCAGGATTGAAATCAACTCCTTATAGTCAACTTTTTTTGGTAGAGCAGAGACAAGGAGTTTTAAGTTCTGATGAATTTCGCAAACACAAACTGTATGCATTCCACTTGCGTCAGCAGTGACACACCTTTTAGGTCTAAGAGCACAGAATTTTGATAAACCAATTTCGACGTTCCGATGCAACTTGAATTGGAGATACAATTCTTTCATGTTCATCAAAAGTAACTTTTTCTGATGCTGGACTTTCTCTCCACACTCCCTCACACTGACAAAATCCTTCATCCCTGGACACATTCTGGAGAACTCATCATCATTATAAAACTGGTTGACAAGCTGGGTTACTTCTAAAGACAGTGTTTTACCCTGCTTTTTTGAAGGCATCGCTAGTATTCCACTTGTAGCTGCCGAGCGGCTTTCACAATATACTTAGTGACACCAAACTTATCAGCAGTCTTCTGTATAGACCAGCTTGGAGGTGCAAGAGTGAGGATGGGAAAAATTTCCTTTTTGAGTTGAAGCAGCACACTTTTGACTGAGTTCTCGGATAATAGTTTCCAAATCCTTACAAGCATCACATTCATGATATTGAGTCTCTGTTTCTGAGCTTAATGTCAGCTTAGATATTTTCAAAACACATGCAATTTTCTCTTGTACATGCTCCGAATATTTCACTAGTTTTATTTTTCCATAGTAGGAGCGATCCTGTACTTTCTTGGTGTGGAATTTGAAAGGAGAGCATTCGAAACTGGTGAAGCTCTGGTTGAGTAGCTCTCTTGTCACATCTAGCTCGGATTCTGAAGAACTAGGATTATCTTCTATCTCGGTGGTGGTTGATTCGGAGGCATCAGGTGGTAGAGCATAGGAAGTGGATGGCTGTTGCACATCTGCTTGTGCCTGAGGCTGCACGGATGTGTCATCAGCAAGAACTGTAGATTGAGAGTTTTTTTCAGTAGCTTTCTTCTTGCAAGTGATGCATAATTGCTTCCCTGGAGTGACATATATTCCATGATGCAGGAGATCATTGGCAAATGCCACACTGTAGAAAGGCCTGTAAAATACAAAGTGAAGATGTTCAATTCATAGTACAGGGTCAATGCAAAAAATATTGGAATCTATATTTACCTTTCTTTGATGTTACTTGTCCTCTCTTGCCCTTTTTTCGTACGACTTTTTCCTTGCCAGGTGTGTGCAGTAAAAATGGATTGCAACATTTCAATTGGCGCTGTTCAAACCTTGACACCGAGTAAAACTCATGATGGTATAGGCAGACAGTTGCTGTTTCACGATCAATTTGATCTGTTCTTAATCCACTTCTCCACAGCAGTAATTCCATCTCATCACCATCAAGATCTGCGAGTTTCATCAAGCCATGCTTACGAATACGATACTTTTTATGACATTCTGATTGCAGGGAGATCCCGATTGTACAATCCTCAAGCTTTGCACCAGCAGCCATTTTGACCTTCTGAACTTCCAAGCTGTCTGTCTTGAGAAATGATGCAACACTGGTTGTCTTGAGAAATTATGAAATACTTAATAATAGTATGTTGCAACACTTTTCAGGTACTGGTTTAATGCTGCACAAGTGTTTTTGCACAAAACAACATTAACAAAACAAAATTCATCCTTTCAAAGAAATAAAGCAAAACACTCTCCTGAATTTTTAACATGTTCAAGCCAATGCCTTCAGCTTCCTAGAAACAAAGTTGGAACCATTTTGACCACACCCCACACCCACTTTTTGGGGCGTGAATCCAGCACATCTTAACCCCTATATTCCATAAAGTATAAGAGTTAGCCAAATTTTGGCTGCAGATTCTTAATCTTCATAAAAAATTGGTCCAGGGCCCCAACTTTTGTGAGTCTGGCTCACATACTTTGGACGATATAGGCAAAAATAGTTTATTTTTGTGGGCGTGGCCAAATAGTTGCCATTAGCAACGGGAAAACTTCCATCAGCCGTATCTCCATTAATATTGCGAGTTAAACAAAATAACTTGGCACACAAAGTTTTTGTACCAATGTCCTCTACTGACAAAAAATTTGAACAAAATCTGAGAGGGGCTGGTAGGGAAATGCTCCAAGCATTGGTTGATTTGACATGGAATGACCCCGCTTCACTGTTAGCCATGATATGTAGTTTAGAAGCTTCCATAATGGTTTAGAAGCTTCACTGTTAGCCATGAGAGCTGCCATGAGAGTTTAGAAGCTTCACTATTAGCCATGATGGTTTAGAAGCTTCACTGTTAGCCATGATGGTTTAGAAGCTTCACTGTTAGCCATGAGAGCTTCACTGTTTGCCATGATAGTTTAGAAGCTTCACTGTTTGCCATGAGAGCTTCACTGTTTGCCATGATATTTTAGAAGCTTCACTGTTAGCCATGAGAGTTTAGAAGCTTCACTGTCAGCCATGAGAGTTTAGAAGCTTCACTGTTAGCCATGATGGTTTAGAAGCTTTACTGTTAGCCATGATGGTTTAGAAGCTTCACTGTTAGCCATGAGAGCTTCACTGTTAGCCATGAGATCTTCACTGTTTGCCATGATAGTTTAGAAGCTTCACTGTTATCCATGAGAGTTTAGAAGCTTCACTGTTATCCATGAGAGTTTAGAAGCTTCAGTGTTAGCCATTAACGCTGGTTCACAATAAGCTACTCCCACTAAAGGTGATAAGTAATGTGATGTGGCACTTGTGGTGTGTTTTATTTGTGTTTCGTGTATGGGGTGAAATTTTGTCCATGGAAGAGTCTGAGATGACTGTAGAATGGTTGATAGAGGCAGTAATGAAAGGCTAATAGAAGCAGTGAGGAAAGGTTGATAGAGGCAGTGAGGAAAGGTTGATAGAGGCAGGGAGGAAAGGTTGATAGAGGCAGTGAGGAAAGGTTGATAGAGGCAGTGAGGAAAGGTTGATAGAGGCAGGGAGGAAAGGTTGATAGAGGCAGTGAGGAAAGGTTGATAGAGGCAGGGAGGAAAGGTTGATAGAGGCAGGGAGGAAAGGTTGATAGAGGCAGTGAGGAAAGGTTGATAGAGGCAGTGAGGAAAGGTTGATAGAGGCAGTGAGGAAAGGTTGATAGAGGCAGGGAGGAAAGGTTGATAGAGGCAGTGAGGAAAGGCTAATAAAGGCAGTGAGGAAAGGTTGATAGAGGCAGGGAGGAACCTTTTTGGCGTATGACTGTATCAACAAGTCATGTAGAGATTGAAAGCTCATTATTAATGGGTGGAGTTTCATAATGGCAAAGGGATGAATGCAAAGGCCTCGTGACATACAATGTGTATTGTTGACCTTTGGGGGTATCTGGTCTGCGAAGTTCCTAGCTCACCAAAGTGTGTGTGTGTGTGTGCGTGCATGTGTGTGTGTGTGTGTGTGCGTGCATGTGTGTGTGTGTGTGTGTGCGTGTGATGGAAACGGAGTCATAGACTGTCACTGTTGCAGTGTGTAGATTTGAGGGTAATGAATATGCTCTAGTTATATCTGTGTATTAGAGAATGGCGCTATGCGCGTTTGCTATGAAGATGCAACTCGATAAACAATTGATGTTCAACAAAAGCAATGCGTGCAATAACTGGCATCAAAGGCGTGTGCGCATGTGTAATGGGTAAATGGCCTCAGTCCGGTAAAGGGTCCTACGTAATAATGTTCATACAGAGAAGGTTCATTATCCACTACCTCCCCCAAGTCGACACGATGTGTCTACTTAAGTTTGGTATATCCGTATCGGGAGATCGGCTTCGGTCCCCGCTGGCTTCTGCAGAGGGGGGCCGTCGTTGCTGGCTCTGGTAGGAGTGCTGTGGGTGTGGTAGATTCGGAGGTGGGGGCGGGTGGAGTGCTGGTTACCAACGCGTATGATCGTGGGCTCGGCCGAGGTATGCTCGCTGGGGTTTCGGGCGTCGGTGTCTCGGTTGGCGGCAGTGTGCCGGGGTGAGGGGTTATGGTTGGGATGGCCGGTGTGACATGGGGAGTTCCGGGTCGGATTGGGCTTGGTGGGGTGATCATCGATGGTTGCACGTTGGCTTCCAGCGGTGATGGCGCCATTGTAAGCGTCGTGGGTTGAACGTCCTGGTGGGTTTGTATCGGTAGTGGGTTTGGGGGTGGGAAGGACGGGACGGTGGTGGGCGGTGAGGAAGGGATGGGGTTGTATCGACGGAGGAAACGTCTGTTCCTTGTCGTTAGTCTTCCTGAGCCATCCGTCCTCACCGCGTACTGATGGTATTGAAGTACTTCGACCACCGTGCCCGTCTTGTCCCATTTATTAGGGTGACGGCCTGACTGGTTTTGGACCATAACTGTGTCCCCGCATTTCAGGGGGGACAGTCCCTGGGAGTGCTCGTCCCAGCGAGTGCGGTTGGTCATTGATCGTTTGGTTAGGGCTCTCTCACGTAGATCCAGGCGGTCTGTCCACTCTGTGTGGGGGCAGTATCGTTCGGGGATTCCGGGTAGGAGGTCCCGTGTGGGTCTTCCAAACAGGCAGGCTGCCGGTGACATTCTCGTTTCGGGGTCTGGGCTGTTCCTATATTGTAGAAGGGCTTTGTGGAACTTGTCCGTGAGCGTGCCTCCAGGGCCGGTGTTGCCGGTGATGAGTCTCTTCATGGTCTTGACCGCCACCTCGGCGCGGCAGTTGGCGTGTGGGTGGTATGCTGATGTGATTCTGTGGTGTACCCCCCAATCGGTCAAGAATTGTCTGGTGGAGTGGGAGGAGAACTCTGGGCCGATGTCAGTGTGTCCGGGATTCCAAACGTGGAGAAGGTTTCCCGGAGTGTCTGGACGAGCCCGGGTGCTCCCTCCCTGGATGGTGTCACTACCGGCCAGTTTGTGTACCGGTCCACTAGGACGAGATAGTTGATCCCCTGGTGGTGGAAGAAGTCCGCTGCAATGTGCTGGAATGGGTATAGCGGCTCTTCGGGGGTGATGGAGGGCATGGCTGGTTGGGATGGGGCGTTACCGTTGCAGGTTGCGCATCTGTCCCTGGTCGCGGTTATGTCCTTGGTAATGCCCGGCCAAAATATTGATGCCTCTTCTCTTGCGTTCATGCGGCTGACTCCTTGGTGGGCGGCATGGAGGGCGTTGAGGCATGTGGGGCGGAGTGAGGCGGGTATGATGATTCTGTCTCCTCGGCATATCACTCCGTCAATGGTGGAGAGCGTGTCAATGAACGGGAAGAATTCCCTGATTGAAGGTGGCATGAGGTTTCTTCTTGCTGGTGGGCCTTCTTCGATGATGAGGATGAGTTCTTGGAGTGGTCCGTCGGCTGCTGTCGCGACTTGGATGTCCTCCCAATTGAGGGGGGTGTCGGCGATGGCTGCGCTGATGGCAGTGGCCAGGCCCAAGTCATCACATTGGGGGTCGTCTTCTTCGTTCAGGGGGGCGATGGAGATGCCGGTCAGAAGGTTAGTCGGGATTCTGGGGCATGGGGTGTCTGGTGCTGTGCTGTCATCCTGTAGGTGCAGCCTGTGGGGGGTGGGTGTCCCGGATGGGTGGCGTGAGAGGGCATCACTGGTCTTGTTCTTCACGCCAGGGATGTGCACCATCCGGAAACGATATCGGAGGGTTTTTTCTTTGAGGTTCCTCAACCTGGTGTTGGGAATGTCCTCCAGTGTGCGGTCTCCAAAGAGTTTCAGGAGTGGCTTGTGGTCGACGGCTATGACCAGGTCGCTGCAGCCAAGTACAAAGTGGCGAGCTTTGTCCAGCGCGTCGGCCACTGCCAGTGCCTCTCCTTCCACTGGGGCGTAGCGTGACTCGGCGGGGTGGGTAAATCTTGAGCCCACTAAGGTGACCTTCCAACCGTCCCGGCAACAGAATATCTCGCGGGACGGGCACTGGCAGTGTTTCTGGAATAGCCAGTACCCTATCCCGTCTTTGCTCCAGTCTGTTGCCAGGCAGGTGGGGCGGGACTTTTCGAAGATTCTTACTCCTTCGTGGATTTTCGAGCAGATTTCCTTCTTTGAGGCGTCGAAAGCGTCTTGCAGTGCGGTGTCCCAGGTGAAGGGGGATGATGGTTTCAAGAGGGCTCTGAACGGGGACATCACAGATGCCATGGAGAACGCATATGCTACCTGGTTCACAAGGCCGAACCAGGCGCGTATGTCTGTGATGCCTTGAGGTGTAGGGAAGTTGGCTATCGATTCGAGGTACTTCGGAGATGGCTTGACTTCCGTCCGGGTGATCTGGAACCCGGCAAATTCCACCTCATCGCAGGCGAAGCGGAATTTGCTCGGGTTCAGTGTTATCCCGTTTGTGGCGCAGAGGTCTAGCCACTCTGTGGCCTGATGGAAGGCCTCGGCGATGGTGTCTGACCACAGTAATGCGTCGTCGATGCACTTGGTGCGGTTGGTGATGTGTGAGATGAGTGCGTCATAGCGGGCAGTGTACGCGTCACCCGACGCAATGTATCCCTGAGGTGCCGAGCAGTACCGGTATCTTCCCCAAGGCGTAATGAACGTCGTAAAGTGTCTGTCCTCCTCCGCGAGTGCCACAGAGTGGTAGCCGTTCCAGGCGTCAAAGATAGTCTTCTTGGTATTGCTTGGGACGGCTCTGGCCTGGTGGAAGGGTGACTGGGTGTGGTGGGTTTCTCGCGTTGCATGGAGGTTGAGTGCTTGGAAGTCGATTGTCCTCCTGAGAGACCCGTTCTTCTTGGTGCAAATCACCATGCGGTGGCACCAAGTGTCCGGGGTTCCCAGGGGAACTCTCTCCAGTACGCCGAGACGTACGTCTCTATCCAGCCCAGCTTTGACCTCCTCTTGCCAGTGGATGGGGATGGATATTGGGGTGTGGCAAGGCTTGGGGGTGGCTGTGGGATCGATGGTGAGGCTCAAGGGGGGACCAGACATCATGGGTAAGGGTTGGTGTTCGCGGATGTTAAATGCGCTCGCCGCATATAGGTCCCGCAGGTGTTGCTCTAGTTTCCCCCTGTTGGCTTCAGTGGCAGGGAATGGCAGTTGTGTTGGCCTGGGGGGTGGTCCTGTTCTGGTCGGGCATGAGCATGGTTTGGGCTGCTGAGGTTGTCCTATCCCTACTGTGTGGCTCGCACTGTGGTTGTTGCTCCTTGATCGGCTGGGTGGGGTGGGTCGGCTTGGTTGGGTGCTGGTCAATAGGGCATCTTGGTGATGGTGAGCTGGAGGACTGGTCTGTAGGTCCGATGGTTGTGGAGGTTGTCCCTGTCTCGGTCCTCTAGCCTGGCCGTCTCCCGGGGGTGCCGTGGGCGTGCTGAGAGGGAAGCCTCTGGGGATGAGGTCCAGGTCTGAGCAGGTTGCAAGGCTGAGGTATAGCCTGCTTGCGATTGGGGAGAAGTATACCATCTGCCTCGTCTCGAGGTTCGTGGATGGTATCTTGATCCGCAGAAGGGCAGCTCCCAAGATGGGTAAGTTGGTGCCGCTTGCCGAATGCATCATGAGGTTCACGGGAATGAGGTCGGTCTCGGTGAGCTGTAGGTTGGCCAATAGGGTGGGGCCTGCGAGGCAGCTCTGGCAACCGGTGTCTGCCATGGCGGTGGTGGCGAGGTTGAGCGTCTCTCTGCGTAGGGTATGTCCGTGAATTCGGAAATCCTCCGTTCTGGCTGATATGGCGACGTTCAAGCTTGGCTGTGGTGGGGATCGTCGTTGGATCCATGAGTGGGATGATTGGTTCCAGGATTGGTGTTGGAGGATGCCTTCTGACATCGTGTCCATCTGCTCGAATACGGCACTCTCGTGCTCGATGTTCTGCCAGCACATGTGGGCTGAATGGTTTTGTCGTCCACATGTTGAGCAGGTGGTGCCGAAGGCTGGACAGTTTTGTCTCCTGTGGGCTGTCCTCTTGCTCTCCGTGTCCTGTGGTGCCACAGAATGTGCAGATGCCCCTGCTGTTGTTGGTGTTGGCTCTGGTGGGTTGATTTGTTTGGCCTTGGCCCCGGGTTGAGATGTGTCTCTGGTTGGGGTGGCTCTGCACCCTGGCTTGGGCTTGGTTTGTGTGGGTGGTTCGAGGTCGGTTGGGGGTGGTCTTGTTAGATTCTGGCCCTGTGCGTGGGATGGGGCGTCGTTGCTGGCGCCTGTATGTGCTGGCCACTGCCTCGCCCCCTTCGTCCTCATCTATGGCACTTGTGGTGGTAGGCGTGGTCATTGACACGGCCGAGCGCTTCCCCGCAGCTCTGACTTCCACAAAGCGGATGGTCTCCTCGACCCCCATCTCCTGGTCACTGTGCTTCAACAGGTCTTCCTGGATCTCTGCATCGGCTAGGCCAATGCAGAGCTGATCGGCAACACGCTCCTCCCCCTGGTTGGAGATGATTGCGCAGCCTGTGCATGCCTTGACAAACCTGCAGACCTCAGCTTGGCCGCGTAGCCGAGCCGCGAAGGCCCGGACAGGCTCTCCTCGGTCTTGGGTCATCCTGCTCAAGGCCACCCTGGCCACCTTAGGATTTTCCTCCCTGACAGCCAGTGTCCTGATAGCCTTGAGCAGGTCCCCTTCGGACATCTCTTCAATTGGTAAGGGACCGACCGCGTTCCGGGTCACATCGCGCCTCAGCCTTGCATCACAGCATTCTAGGAGCTGGATGGGGATGTCTGTGACGGTCAGCTGGACAGCCTGGACGTAGGACCGCCATCGAGTGGTAAAATAAGACCAACCCTCGGTCGTGCCTCCGGAGGAGACCTCTGGCCTCTTCACAGGCGCGGGTCTGGCCTTGGTAGCCTGGCTGTGGGTCATGGCATGAGTGGATAGCACCACTGCTGCCACAGCTGGGTCCATCCCTGTTGGCGTGCTGTAGGTGCATCCAGGGAATGGGCATAGTACTGCTTCCATGAGGTTGGTGGGCGTCTATTGGAGTGATGCCGACAATTGTTCCTCAGGTAGCCGAATCTTCTCCTGCCAGGTCTAACAGACTAATAGAATCTATTCTCTACCAATCAAGAGTTATTGCACGCATAGAGAATGGCGCTATGCGCGTTTGCTATGAAGATGCAACTCGATAAACAATTGATGTTCAACAAAAGCAATGCGTGCAATAACTGGCATCAAAGGCGTGTGCGCATGTGTAATGGGTAAATGGCCTCAGTCCGGTAAAGGGCCCTACGTAATAATGTTCATACAGAGAAGGTTCATTATCCACTATGTATGTATGTGTGTATGTATGTGTGCAGGGGCGAATACATCAGATAGAGTATGCCATGGAGGCGGTCAAGCAGGTACTGTGCACCATGCATGCACATGCATTTATACACACCACGCATACATGCATTTATATACACCACGCATACATGCATTTATACACACCACGCATACATGTACATGCATTTATACATACCACGCATACATGCATTTATACACACCACCCATACATGCATTTATACACACCACGCATACATGCATTTATACACACAACGCATACATGCATTTATACACACCACGCATACATGCATTTATACACACCACGCATACATGCATTTATACACACCACGCATACATGCATTTATACACACCACGCATACATGCATTTATACATACCACGCATACATGCATTTATACATACCACGCATACATGCATTTATACATACCACGCATACATGCATTTATACACACCACACATACATGTATTTATACACACCACGCATACACACACACACATGCATTTACACACACACACACACACACACACACACCACACACACACACACCACACATACAAGGCTGTCTTCAAGCTGGTGGAGAAGTGCAGGACACTCTTGGTCTATAATTATGGTCCGGATGTTAAATAACTCCGCAATCTTAATTTCTGATCACTCTGGACTCCTCGAGGGCTATACTAATAAGCAAGCACCTCATAACCCAGTGAGCCTGACAGCCACTCGAGCATATGTAGCACTGGTCTCCACCAGCATGAGGATAACTTTCATTTGAGCAGATAATTAAGAGGAGAAATTAGTACAAGAATTGGTGATGTTGGGGAAATATCGCAGTGTGGGGGGGGGAGGGGGGGCCAATGTCAACAGATCTGGCTGAAATTTTGTCAGATGAGTTTTCTAATGCCTTAGAGGTATATACTTAGCTTAATGGGTTGCGTGCTAGTGCCTTAGGGTACTTAGCTTAATGGATTGCGTGCTTCACAAGTTACAGAATTAAAAAAATCTGGTTGTTTAATGTTCTCAAGTGTGTCCAGACCTGCAGGGAACTCAGCGGCAAAGAGAGAATATAGACGCTCGCAAAACGGATTGAATAGGTGTGCATTATTTAAATATTGCGGCAAAAGGAGGAGCTGTTATCACAGCCAGAGAAGAAATGACTGCTGGAATCTGCCCCAAGCTATGCATGCTGCATTGCTCAGCCATGAGTCATAATGCATCATCTCTCGAACTTTCCCCCGGACAGAGCATACGTACGAGCAGCAGTCAGTCTCGCGCGTCTTCTTCAAAGGCAGCCTCTGCACGCAAGCGCAGAGCCAATATGCTTTGAGACAAGAGAGAGAGACTGTGGGCTGCTCAGCAAAGACGTTTTTGAACAACAACTAAAGCAGTGCCAATCGCTGATGGGCACTTGGCAACCAGGCTAAACAACAGGTTTTACAATCCTCTAAGTACTGTAATGAGATGTAACCAACCACAACTACCAAAACAAAACAAGGGGGGAACCCTCACAGCTGCTTAGCACCTAATACCTTCGGCCATTTTTAGCTCCAAAAAGACTTCTGGTCTGCCTTGAGCTCTTCTCTAATGGCTGCTCAAAAAAACAATACTGTAATTCGTCTTCAAGGATCTTTATCTATCTCTCTATCTCTCTATCCTACCAATTGTTTCTCATCACACAACTTGCCATAAGGCCGGCCATTCATAACGATTTACTAGCAGAAGACTCCAAATAATCCACTGCATTGCAGTAACTGATCTCTTGATTCAGTAAAACATGAAAATCAGTAAAGATCTTCAACACCATAAACACACTTGTGAGTGTGCAATGTAGAGCCTGGCTCAGTCAGCAGCTGCTGCATGTGGTAGTGCAAGGAACAAAACAGTTAGTTTACTGAGAAGCACTCTTTAGTTTACTGAGACACTTCCTCTTGCGGCGCTAGTGAATTAACAGGACTGACAACCCATCAACTGGTAAGCAGCTTTTTATTGGGAGTCATTTAATTTGTTGGTTTGGCGATTTTCTTAAGTATCGAGAAGATTCAGGCACTGTTCGAGTTCTTCGCAAGAGAGGGAGGAAGCTACAGTGCCTACAATGAGGATTCGCCAGGAGTCATCTCTTACTAAGGCCCACAGCTTGGAGAGCCAGGGGTCATCTCTTACTAAGGCCCACAGCTTGGAGAGCCAGGGTCATCTCTTACTAAGGCCCACAGCTTGGAGAGCCAGGGGTCATCTCTTACTAAGGCCCACAGCTTGGAGAGCCAGGGTCATCTCTTACTAAGGCCCACAGCTTGGAGAGCCAGGGGTCATCTCTTACTAAGGCCCACAGCTTGGAGAGCCAGGGTCATCTCTTATTAAGGCCAACAGCTTGGAGAGCCAGGGTCATCTCTTACTAAGACACAGCTTGGAGAGCCAGGCAGGGTCATCTCTTACTAAGACATAGCTTGGAGAGCCAGGGTCATCTCTTACTAAGACACAGCTTGGAGAGCCAGCCAGGGTCATCTCTTACTAAGACATAGCTTGGAGAGCCAGGGTCATCTCTTACTAAGACACAGCTTGGAGAGCCAGGGTCATCTCTTACTAAGACACAGCTTGGAGAGCCAGCCAGGGTCATCTCTTACTAAGACATAGCTTGGAGAGCCAGGGTCATCTCTTACTAAGACACAGCTTGGAGAGCCAGGGGTCATCTCTTACTAAGACAGCCAGCTATGTAAGTTGCAGTGGGAGTTGTGGAGGAGACGAGAGCAGATCCAATGGGACCTGATCTGTGAAAGGGGGCAAGTATTAAGGGTCAGCTCACCAGTGGCTGTATGTATGCATGCATGTACACATGCATGTATGCTCGCATGCATGTATGCACACGTGCATGTCTTGACATAAATTGTAAATATAACTCTCGCCAAATCGACAGATGACCAAATCGCCAAATTTAACCGCCACCAATAGAAAGCTTGTAAGTATCTGTGTGTGTGTATTTTATGTGGTAAAGATAAACCTCTGCTACAGTATGATTGCATTTGTTCATGGAGTTAACCAGCAACTTCTTAAGAGAAACTGCTGGACTAGAGAGTGGAAGACTCCAACAATCTGAAAAATAGACCTCTTCAGCAAGTTGGCTGTCAGTGGAGAAGTGGCTCCAAGCTAAGGCTCCCCATCACTCACTCATTTGTTGAGCTGCCTCCATGCCTTCCTCTCACTGATGGCATTGTTGAGCTGCCTCCATGCCTTCCTCTCACTGATGGCATTGTTGAGCTGCCTCCATGCCTTCCTCTCACTGATGGCATTGTTGAGCTGCCTCCATGCCCTCCTCTCACTGATGGCATTGTTGAGCTGCCTCCATGCCTTCCTCTCACTGATGGCATTGTTGAGCTGCCTCCATGCCTTCCTCTCACTGATGGCATTGTTGAGCTGCCTCCATGCCTTCCTCTCACTGATGGCATTGTTGAGCTGTCTCCATGCCTTCCTCTCACTGATGGCATTGTTGAGCTGCCTCCATGCCTTCCTCTCACTGATGGCATTGTTGAGCTGCCTCCATGCCTTCCTCTCACTGATGGCATTGTTGAGCTGCCTCCATGCCTTCCTCTCACTGATGGCATTGTTGAGCTGCCTCCATGCCTTCCTCTCACTGATGGCATTGTTGAGCTGCCTCCATGCCTTCCTCTCACTGATGGCATTGTTGAGCTGTCTCCATGCCTTCCTCTCACTGATGGCATTGTTGAGCTGCCTCCATGCCTTCCTCTCACTGATGGCATTGTTGAGCTGCCTCCATGCCTTCCTCTCACTGATGGCATTGTTGAGCTGCCTCCATGCCTTCCTCTCACTGATGGCATTGTTGAGCTGCCTCCATGCCTTCCTCCTACTGATGGCATTGTTGAGCTGCCTCCATGCCTTCCTCTCACTGATGGCATTGTTGAGCTGTCTCCATGCCTTCCTCTCACTGATGGCATTGTTGAGCTGTCTCCATGCCTTCCTCTCACTGATGGCATTGTTGAGCTGCCTCCATGCCTTCCTCTCACTGATGGCATTGTTGAGCTGCCTCCATGCCTTCCTCTCACTGATGGCATTGTTGAGCTGCCTCCATGCCTTCCTCTCACTGATGGCATTGTTGAGCTGCCTCCATGCCTTCCTCTCACTGATGGCATTGTTGAGCTGTCTCCATGCCTTCCTCTCACTGATGGCATTGTTGAGCTGCCTCCATGCCTTCCTCTCACTGATGGCATTGTTGAGCTGTCTCCATACCTTCCTCTCACTGATGGCATTGTTGAGCTGCCTCCATGCCCTCCTCTCACTGATGGCATTGTTGAGCTGCCTCCATGCCTTCCTCTCACTGATGGCATTGTTGAGCTGCCTCCATGCCTTCCTCTCACTGATGGCATTGTTGAGCTGTCTCCATGCCCTCCTCTCACTGATGGCATTGTTGAGCTGCCTCCATACCTTCCTCCTACTGATGGCATTGTTGAGCTGCCTCCATGCCTTCCTCTCACTGATGGCATTGTTGAGCTGTCTCCATGCCTTCCTCTCACTGATGGCATTGTTGAGCTGCCTCCATGCCTTCCTCTCACTGATGGCATTGTTGAGCTGTCTCCATGCCTTCCTCTCACTGATGGCATTGTTGAGCTGCCTCCATGCCTTCCTCTCACTGATGGCATTGTTGAGCTGCCTCCATGCCTTCCTCTCACTGATGGCATTGTTGAGCTGCCTCCCTCTCACTGATGGCATTGTTGAGCTGCCTCCATGCCTTCCTCTCACTGATGGCATTGTTGAGCTGCCTCCATGCCTTCCTCTCACTGATGGCATTGTTGAGCTGCCTCCATGCCCTCCTCTCACTGATGGCATTGTTGAGCTGTCTCCATGCCTTCCTCTCACTGATGGCATTGTTGAGCTGTCTCCATGCCTTCCTCTCACTGATGGCATTGTTGAGCTGTCTCCATGCCCTCCTCTCACTGATGGCATTGTTGAGCTGCCTCCATGCCTTCCTCTCACTGATGGCATTGTTGAGCTGCCTCCATACCTTCCTCTCACTGATGGCATTGTTGAGCTGCCTCCATGCCTTCCTCTCACTGATGGCATTGTTGAGCTGCCTCCATGCCTTCCTCTCACTGATGGCATTGTTGAGCTGTCTCCATGCCTTCCTCTCACTGATGGCATTGTTGAGCTGCCTCCATGCCTTCCTCTCACTGATGGCATTGTTGAGCTGCCTCCATGCCTTCCTCTCACTGATGGCATTGTTGAGCTGCCTCCATACCTTCCTCTCACTGATGGCATTGTTGAGCTGTCTCCATGCCTTCCTCTCACTGATGGCATTGTTGAGCTGCCTCCCTCTCACTGATGGCATTGTTGAGCTGCCTTCCTCTCACTGATGGCATTGTTGAGCTGTCTCCATGCCTTCCTCTCACTGATGGCATTGTTGAGCTGCCTCCATGCCCTCCTCTCACTGATGGCATTGTTGAGCTGCCTCCATGCCTTCCTCTCACTGATGGCATTGTTGAGCTGCCTTCCTCTCACTGATGGCATTGTTGAGCTGTCTCCATGCCTTCCTCTCACTGATGGCATTGTTGAGCTGCCTCCATGCCCTCCTCTCACTGATGGCATTGTTGAGCTGCCTCCATGCCTTCCTCTCACTGATGGCATTGTTGAGCTGCCTCCATGCCCTCCTCTCACTGATGGCATTGTTGAGCTGCCTCCATGCCTTCCTCTCACTGATGGCATTGTTGAGCTGCCTCCATGCCTTCCTCTCACTGAAGGCATTGTTGAGCTGCCTCCATGCCTTCCTCTCACTGATGGCATTGCTGAGCTGCCTCCATGCCCTCCTCTCACTGATGGCATTGTTGAGCTGCCTCCATACCTTCCTCTCACTGATGGCATTGTTGAGCTGCCTCCATGCCTTCCTCTCACTGATGGCATTGTTGAGCTGCCTCCATGCCTTCCTCTCACTGATGGCATTGTTGAGCTGCCTCCATGCCTTCCTCTCACTGATGGCATTGTTGAGCTGTCTCCATGCCTTCCTCTCACTGATGGCATTGTTGAGCTGCCTCCATGCCTTCCTCTCACTGATGGCATTGTTGAGCTGCCTCCATGCCTTCCTCTCACTGATGGCATTGTTGAGCTGCCTCCATGCCTTCCTCTCACTGATGGCATTGTTGAGCTGCCTCCATGCCTTCCTCTCACTGATGGCATTGTTGAGCTGCCTCCATGCCTTCCTCTCACTGATGGCATTGTTGAGCTGCCTCCATGCCTTCCTCTCACTGATGGCATTGTTGAGCTGCCTCCATACCTTCCTCTCACTGATGGCATTGTTGAGCTGCCTCCATGCCTTCCTCTCACTGATGGCATTGTTGAGCTGCCTCCATGCCTTCCTCTCACTGATGGCATTGTTGAGCTGCCTCCATACCTTCCTCTCACTGATGGCATTGTTGAGCTGCCTCCATGCCTTCCTCTCACTGATGGCATTGTTGAGCTGCCTCCATGCCCTCCTCTCACTGATGGCATTGTTGAGCTGCCTCCATGCCTTCCTCTCACTGATGGCATTGTTGAGCTGCCTCCATGCCTTCCTCTCACTGATGGCATTGTTGAGCTGTCTCCATGCCTTCCTCTCACTGATGGCATTGTTGAGCTGCCTCCATGCCTTCCTCTCACTGATGGCATTGTTGAGCTGCCTCCATGCCCTCCTCTCACTGATGGCATTGTTGAGCTGCCTCCATGCCCTCCTCTCACTGATGGCATTGTTGAGCTGTCTCCATGCCTTCCTCTCACTGATGGCATTGTTGAGCTGTCTCCATGCCTTCCTCTCACTGATGGCATTGTTGAGCTGCCTCCATACCTTCCTCTCACTGATGGCATTGTTGAGCTGCCTCCATGCCTTCCTCTCACTGATGGCATTGTTGAGCTGTCTCCATGCCTTCCTCTCACTGATGGCATTGTTGAGCTGTCTCCATGCCTTCCTCTCACTGATGGCATTGTTGAGCTGCCTCCATGCCTTCCTCCTACTGATGGCATTGCCTTTCTCTGTTCCTGGCACTCACATAACTTCTTTGGCAAACTTGGCTTGTCCCAGACCCTCCCACTTAACAAACCCTTCCTGCGTGCTTCCTTCTCCCTTTGTTTGTGCGACCTCTGGAAAGTGCACAGCCAAACATTCCCTCGTAGGAAGCGCGCCATTGCTGCGAAATACAGAGAACTATTCACACGCCCAATGTCGGAGAACAGAATTCAAGTATGCAAATGAGCCACCCACCCGCATACATGGAAACACGACTTTTCCAATGCAGACCACAAACATTTAGAGGACCCTTTACCTATAATATATATAATATAAGTGGTTTGCACACATTTAGAGGACCCTTTACCTATACACACATGGTCTGTAAATATGTGCCATTACTAGTTATGCATTTCAAATACTTGCAAATTGTGTGGAAGCTTTGAAGTGCCTTGAAGGCCAGTCTGACACTGACCCACTACACCTCTTGCTTGTAAGAAGGTGGAGAGCTACTGCTGCCAGGAAAAGAGTGCAGACCAGGAACTAACCACTCTTACTTATCCAAGCCTGACTCATAGATTTATTATTTGCACTGTGTGTTTATGGTGTGTGTGTGTACATGACCAGTGTCTAGCCACACATACATGCACTGCATGTTTATGGTGTGTGTGTACATGACCAGTGTCTAGCCACACATGCATGCACTGCATGTTTATGATGTATGTGTGCATGATGCATGACCAGTGTCTAGCCACACATACATGCACTGTGTGTTTATGGTGTGTGTACATGACCAGTGTCTAGCCACACATACATGCACTGCATGTTTATGGTGTGTGTGTACATGACCAGTGTCTAGCCACACATGCATGCACTGTATGTTTATGGTGTGTGTGTACATGACCAGTGTCTAGCCACACATACATGCACTTCTTTATTGAATTGAATTGGTAGCAAACTTAGAGTTCGGGCAATTTCCAAGTAACGTGCACCTGTTGGTCTCACATGCCCAGATGGTTTCATTGTGTTATATTTTGTGGTCCTAATTTTTAAAAGAGAAAGGTCCTCTCAGTGGCAGGCTCTTGCTTCCTTTCTTTAATAAAACATTTTTGTAGCCAAATCTCTTCTTGTGTCTCCATCCTAGGAATCCTAGTACCCTTTCCTCTTTAAAGCCTTTCAACCCTGACCTCATTCACTATTGATACCTTTCAACCTTTCAACCCTGACCTCATTCACTATTGATACCTTTCAACCCTGACTTCATTCACAATATTCTTGATAATCTTTCAACCCTGACCTCACTGTACTCTTGATGACCTTATCAACTTTGACATCAATTCATTGTGACCCTTCAACCCTGACCTCATTTGCTGTACTCTTCATGATCCTTCAACCTTGTGGGGCTTGGTGACTTGGCACTCAAAGAACAGTGCAGATAATTGTAGCCATCTCCCCTCAGCCCAAACAAGTTCGGACAGAACATAAGCATCAAAAAAAGGGTGACCTTAAAATAAAAAATTCTGAATTGATTTCCTCGTCCTTGGATGCCTGTAGCTGGCAGTGGGTGTGGCTGCAGCAGCCCTCTCGGTGTCAGGGAAAGTCGGACACACCCCTGACATGACTCCCTCTTGATGCAGGGCTCGGCCGCAGTAGGCATCAAGTCCAGCACATCTGTGGTGATGGTGGCATTGAAGAGGTCAACATCCGAACTCTCCGCTCACCAGAAGAAGATATACACCATCGACAGCCATGTGGGCGTGGCCATTGCTGGACTCACCTCAGATGCACGCATGCTCAGGTCGGGTTGCACTCGGTGTGTGTGGGGGGGGGGTGAAGTTTGTGTGGGATTCTCTGTGTGTATGTGAAGTATTTTGTGTGAGGTGTGAGTGTAGTGTGTGTGAGATGTGAAGTTTGTGTGGGATTCTCTGTGTGTGTGAAGTATTTTGTGTGAGGTATGCGTGTAGTGTGTGTGTTGTTGATTCATTCCTGCAGTAAGTTCATGCATGTGTTGGATGTCTTGTGTGTGTGAGGTGTGTGTGTGTGTGTGTGTTGTTGGTTCATTCCTGCAGTAAGTTCATGCGTACTGAGTGCCTCAACTCACGCTTCGTGTTTGATGCTGCCATGCCCGTCTCTAGACTCGTGTCTGCCGTGGGAGACAGTATCCTACAAAGATCTTTCCCAATCTCCCAACCTCCTCTCTATTCATTCCCTCTCTCACACTTCCTACACTCCTCCCCTCCCCTCTCTTCCCCTCTCATCTCCGCACCTCACCTCTCCTCTCCTCCCCTCCCCTCTCCTCCCATCACCTCTCCTCTCCTTACTTCCCTCTCCTCCCCTCACCTCTCCTACCACCTCTCTCCTTACCTCTCCACCCTCTTCCTTCTCTGCTTTCTCTCGCATACCCTTCTCTTCCACATCTGCGTATGCACTTCATGCATAGCAACAAGGACACAAGCATACTTGCTGCTGGTGGTAGTGATAATTGTAATTGTTGTTGTTGTTGCCCTGACTGTTATTCTTAAGAGATGCAAGTGTGCACTCAGTTCTATGGCAGACGTCCCTATGGGGTGGGCCTGCTGGTGGCTGGCTGTGATGTAAGTCATAATATGTCTTGTCACTACAGCTAGTCCTCACACTCCTCCATAGCTACAGCTAGTCCTCACACTCCTCCATAGCTACAGCTAGTCCTCACACTCCTCCATAGCTACAGCTAGTCCTCACACTCCTCCATAGCTACAGCTAGTCCTCACACTCCTCCATAGCTACAGCTAGTCCTCACACTCCTCCATAGCTACAGCTAGTCCTCACACTCCTCCATAGCTACAGCTAGTCCTCACACTCCTCCATAGCTACACTAGTCCTCACACTCCTCCATAGCTACAGCTAGTCCTCACTCTCCTCCATAGCTACAGCTAGTCCTCACACTCCTCCATAGCTACAGCTAGTCCTCACACTCCTCCATAGCTACAGCTAGTCTCCTCACTCTCCTCCATAGCTACAGCTAGTCCTCACACTCCTCCATAGCTACAGCTAGTCCTCACACTCCTCCATAGCTACAGCTAGTCCTCACACTCCTCCATAGCTACAGCTAGTCCTCACTCTCCTCCATAGCTACAGCTAGTCCTCACACTCCTCCATAGCTACAGCTAGTCCTCACACTCCTCCATAGCTACAGCTAGTCCTCACACTCCTCCATAGCTACACTAGTCCTCACACTCCTCCATAGCTACACTAGTCCTCACACTCCTCCATAGCTACAGCTAGTCCTCACTCTCCTCCATAGCTACAGCTAGTCCTCACTCTCCTCCATAGCTACAGCTAGTCCTCATACTCCTCCATAGCTACAGCTAGTCCTCACACTCCTCCATAGCTACAGCTAGTCCTCACACTCCTCCATAGCTACAGCTAGTCCTCACACTCCTCCATAGCTACAGCTAGTCCTCACACTCCTCCATAGCTACAGCTAGTCCTCACACTCCTCCATAGCTACACTAGTCCTCACACTCCTCCATAGCTACAGCTAGTCCTCACTCTCCTCCATAGCTACAGCTAGTCCTTACACTCCTCCATAGCTACAGCTAGTCCTCACACTCCTCCATAGCTACAGCTAGTCCTCACACTCCTCCATAGCTACAGCTAGTCCTCACACTCCTCCATAGCTACACTAGTCCTCACACTCCTCCATAGCTACAGCTAGTCCTCACACTCCTCCATAGCTACAGCTAGTCCTCACACTCCTCCATAGCTACAGCTAGTCCTCACTCTCCTCCATAGCTACAGCTAGTCCTCACTCTCCTCCATAGCTACAGCTAGTCCTCACTGTCCTCCATAGCTACAGCTAGTCCTCACACTCCTCCATAGCTACAGCTAGTCCTCACACTCCTCCATAGCTACAGCTAGTCCTCACTGTCCTCCATAGCTACAGCTAGTCCTCACACTCCTCCATAGCTACAGCTAGTCCTCACACTCCTCCATAGCTACAGCTAGTCCTCACACTCCTCCATAGCTACAGCTAGTCCTCACACTCCTCCATAGCTACAGCTAGTCCTCACACTCCTCCATAGCTACAGCTAGTCCTCACACTCCTCCATAGCTACAGCTAGTCCTCACACTCCTCCATAGCTACAGCTAGTCCTCACACTCCTCCATAGCTACAGCTAGTCCTCACACTCCTCCATAGCTACAGCTAGTCCTCACACTCCTCCATAGCTACAGCTAGTCCTCACACTCCTCCATAGCTACAGCTAGTCCTCACTCTCCTCCATAGCTACAGCTAGTCCTCACACTCCTCCATAGCTACAGCTAGTCCTCACACTCCTCCATAGCTACAGCTAGTCCTCACACTCCTCCATAGCTACAGCTAGTCCTCACACTCCTCCATAGCTACAGCTAGTCCTCACACTCCTCCATAGCTACAGCTAGTCCTCACACTCCTCCATAGCTACAGCTAGTCCTCACACTCCTCCATAGCTACAGCTAGTCCTCACACTCCTCCATAGCTACAGCTAGTCCTCACTCTCCTCCATAGCTACAGCTAGTCCTCACACTCCTCCATAGCTACAGCTAGTCCTCACACTCCTCCATAGCTACAGCTAGTCCTCACTCTCCTCCATAGCTACAGCTAGTCCTCACACTCCTCCATAGCTACAGCTAGTCCTCACACTCCTCCATAGCTACAGCTAGTCCTCACACTCCTCCATAGCTACAGCTAGTCCTCACACTCCTCCATAGCTACAGCTAGTCCTCACACTCCTCCATAGCTACAGCTAGTCCTCACACTCCTCCATAGCTACAGCTAGTCCTCACACTCCTCCATAGCTACAGCTAGTCCTCACACTCCTCCATAGCTACAGCTAGTCCTCACACTCCTCCATAGCTACAGCTAGTCCTCACACTCCTCCATAGCTACAGCTAGTCCTCACACTCCTCCATAGCTACAGCTAGTCCTCACACTCCTCCATAGCTACAGCTAGTCCTCACTCTCCTCCATAGCTACAGCTAGTCCTCACACTCCTCCATAGCTACAGCTAGTCCTCACACTCCTCCATAGCTACAGCTAGTCCTCACACTCCTCCATAGCTACAGCTAGTCCTCACTCTCCTCCATAGCTACAGCTAGTCCTCACTCTCCTCCATAGCTACAGCTAGTCCTCACACTCCTCCATAGCTACAGCTAGTCCTCACTCTCCTCCATAGCTACAGCTAGTCCTCACACTCCTCCATAGCTACAGCTAGTCCTCACACTCCTCCATAGCTACAGCTAGTCCTCACACTCCTCCATAGCTACAGCTAGTCCTCACACTCCTCCATAGCTACAGCTAGTCCTTACACTCCTCCATAGCTACAGCTAGTCCTCACACTCCTCCATAGCTACAGCTAGTCCTCACACTCCTCCATAGCTACAGCTAGTCCTCACACTCCTCCATAGCTACAGCTAGTCCTCACACTCCTCCATAGCTACAGCTAGTCCTCACACTCCTCCATAGCTACAGCTAGTCCTCACACTCCTCCATAGCTACAGCTAGTCCTCACACTCCTCCATAGCTACAGCTAGTCCTCACTCTCCTCCATAGCTACAGCTAGTCCTCACACTCCTCCATAGCTACAGCTAGTCCTCACACTCCTCCATAGCTACAGCTAGTCCTCACTCTCCTCCATAGCTACAGCTAGTCCTCACACTCCTTCATCATCTTCTCTCACCTTCCTCTCTCCTCCACTCGTAGACGCAAGGCCCCCACCTCTACCAGTTATGTCCCTCCTCCAACTATTACGACTGCAAGGCTATGGCTATTGGTGCTCGGTCCCAATCGGCACGCACTTACCTGGAGAAAAAACTGGACGACTTCAAGGACTGTAAGTGAAGTCAGAACGATATTGTAGTGTCAGATATAGCTCAGATCTGGGACATGTTGGTGTGTGTCAGGGGTCGGTTTATATTTTATGTGAAGGTCAGGGGTCCGGATATATTTTATGTGGGGGGGGGGGGGGGGGGGCAGAACACGTATGTGGCGTCAGACTGTAAGTGAAGTCAGAACGATATTGTAGTGTCAGATATAGCTCAGATCTGGGACATGTTGGTGTGTGTCAGGGGTCGGTTTATATTTTATGTGAAGGTCAGGGGTCCGGATATATTTTATGTGGGGGGGGGGGGGGGGGGCAGAACACGTATGTGGCGTCAGGACATATTAATTATGGAGGGAGGGGCATATTGTATGTATGTGTGTGGGGGGGTTGGGAATCAGGGGAACGCATTTGATATGCTCTCCTACTTGCTGCTCAAGAGTCTTTTTGGCATTCCTGATCTTCTGAGAATGCCACACCTTCTGCCGTGCAGGAGAATATGTGATCTCATTGAACTTCCTGGCAGCGGCTGTCCCCCTGTGGGAGTGTTGCTACAGGGACAAAGGACACATTCACCTTCAAAACCTCTTCCTGGTCAGGTATCAGCAGCCCTGCATCTGATGGGTTCACTACCTGGTTGTCAAGGACTTCTGGTTGTATGGATACCTCGGCCATCCTGTCCAGTGGAGAAGGAAGCTTGCTGGTTCTGCCCCTGTGGGTTTTCCAGGTATCAGCAGCCCTGCATCTGATGGGTTCACTACCTGGTTGTCAAGGACTTCTGGTTGTATGGATACCTCGGCCATCCTGTCCAGTGGAGAAGGAAGCTTGCTGGTTCTGCCCCTGTGGGTTTTCTGGGGGGCTCCCTTCTTCTCTCTGAAGAAGCAACAAAACCCATGTTGGCCAAAATGTCGATACATTTTTGTGGGAAGAGAAATGTGGTGGTTGATTAAGTTGTCAGGTGATAGTCACATGATTCATGATTCTAATGTGAAAATTAAGGTGACAGTTTGTGCACTCAAATATAACTTGATTTCCAGCACAAACATGATGTTTGTTGTGTGTGCAGCTGCAGAAGATGAGCTGGTGTTGCATGCTCTTGTTGGACTACGAGAGTGCTTGCCCAGTGATGCCGAGCTCACTTCTAAGGTATGTGTGAGCATGCCCGTCTACTCCAGGTAGTGTGGGTGTGGCAAGTCAGTAGGGAGGAGAGGATGCTTACTTGTACATACATCACTTCTGTCTCTCTCACTCTCGTTAACCCTCCTCCATCTCTTCTTTCTTCTCTGTAACATCTTCTTTCTTCTCTAACATCTTACCTCTTCTTTAACCACTTACCTTCGCTTTCTTCTTTAACCTCTTAGTCCACTTTCTTCTTAACCCTTTATCTCCTAATTGTTGTTCTTTAACCCCTTACCTCCTCCATTCAGAATGTGTCCATATCTCTGGTGGGACCTGGTGTTGACTTTGTCATCCGCAATGATGCAGCTGTCCAGCCTTATGTATCCTCCACTACTTCTCCTCTGCACTTCCATATATGCTGAGCAGCTGCTCTCCTTGCATTGTCAGGCTGCATGTCTAGTTACTAAGGCCAGTGCGGCAAAAGGGAAATCTAGTTACTTAGATCCCAGTGAGTTCGCCCCTCTTAACCAGGGTGCCTGCCCTGCTTAAACAGGGTGCCTGGCCCACTTAAACAGGGTGCCTGGCCTTCTTAAACAGGGTGCCTGGCCCGCTTAATCAGGGTGCCTGGCCCACTTAACCAGGGTGCCTGCCCTGCTTAAACAGGGTGCCTGGCCCACTTAAACAGGGTGCCTGGCCCACTTAATCAGGGTGCCTGTCTCACTTAACCAGGGTGCCTGGCCCGCTTAACCAGGGTGCCTGCCCCGCTTAACCAGGATGCCTGGCCTGCTTAAACAGGGTGCCTGTCCCACTTAAACTGGGTGCCTGGCCCACTTAACCAGGGTGCCTGGCCCACTCAACCTGGGTGCCTGGTCCACTTAATCAGGGTGCCTGGCCCACTTAATCAGGGGGGCAAGCTGGTTGGGCTTTTTCACGCCTGCCGGTAATGCAAAATTTGTCACATACTTCCTGCGATGTGGTAGAGATGCCTCGACCAACTGCTAGTGGGTGCATTACTTTGCTCTCTTAGCGCACGCCATGTCAGCACTTGACTTCACCGTCTCAGCATACCAGCCTCACTAGTTGCTTACTGCTGCTGCAAGTATTGGCTGCAAGAGGCATTGCATGAGGGCACACCAGCCTCACTAGTTGCTTACTGCTGCTGCAAGTATTGGCTGCAAGAGGCATTGCATGAGGGCACACCAGCCTCACTAGTTGCTTACTGCTGCTGCAAGTATTGGCTGCAAGAGGCATTGCATGAGGGCACACCAGCCTCACTAGTTGCTTACTGCTGCTGCAAGTATTGGCTGCAAGAGGCATTGCATGAGGGCACACCAGCCTCACTAGTTGCTTACTGCTGCTGCAAGTATTGGCTGCAAGAGGCATTGCATGAGGGCACACCAGCCTCACTAGTTGCTTACTGCTGCTGCAAGTAGAGGCATTGCATGAGGGCACACCAGCCTCACTAGTTGCTTACTGCTGCTGCAAGTATTGGCTGCAAGAGGCATTGCATGAGGGCACACCAGCCTCACTAGTTGCTTACTGCTGCTGCAAGTATTGGCTGCAAGAGGCATTGCATGAGGGCATACCAGCCTCACTAGTTGCTTACTGCTGCTGCAAGTATTGGCTGCAAGAGGCATTGCATGAGGGCACACCAGCCTCACTAGTTGCTTACTGCTGCTGCAAGTATTGGCTGCAAGAAGCATTGCATGAGGGCACACCAGCCTCACTAGTTGCTTACTGCTGCTGCAAGTATTGGCTGCAAGAGGCATTGCATGAAGGAGACACTTCCTCTCCTGTGGTACTCGAGGGAGACACTCCTCTCCTGTGGTACTCGCACACAACCCACCCATTGGATGATAGTCACACACCAAGATGCACGTGGATACACACTGATTAAGAGTGTGCATCTGGCTCATCGAATGCAAGCTTGTTTGTGCTGCGCCAGTGCTTGGTGCAAAGTGCGTTCTTGTTGAAAGACTGCCTCCATCTTGTTTGTGATCTTGCTTTTGTAATGGCAGTGTTACTATCCTTGTGTTGTTGCTCCCGTCAGTGTAGAAGCAGTTGTTGAAGATGTACTTTAACAACTGCAACTACAGGCCCAACAAATAACATACACCTAACAACACTGAATGTGAGAATGGTAGGTAAGGATCTCTCTGTGACTAAGCACCACAGCTGTATAGGCTGGTGCTCCATACAGTAGAAGGGCACCAAACTAGAATCATTCTGTTGTCTTCAGGCTAAAGGCTAAGAGTAGAGGTGAACTTTTGTCAGGTTGTTTCAGGATTTTTAGCAAACCTGCCTTGAGGAATTTTTTCCCAAGTTAGTTTAAAAAATGCGCATTTAACTATCGTAAGTATTCTTTATTGTTGGCTCTTGTCTCGTCCCGAGTGCCCTACTTATGTGACACCACGAGTGCCCTACTTATATGACGCCATTGTTGTTGATGTGATGTTTTGACGGAAGAAGTCCCTACCTGTAAAATTCGAAGGGAACCCCCCAAAATCATTAGCCATTTCATGGTGCAGGGGGCAGGGGCAGTTTGCAATGGAGTGTAGTGGTTTCCTTCACTTGGCGGTTGTATTTACAGTTAGACAAGATGGAGACCACTAAAGGAGGACGTACTGCACAGGCGGGAGAGGCAGCCACTGAAGTCAGATATATTTCTATTATAATAGTCTTGGTGGATGGGCTGACCTTATGAATTGTTTGTACACTGTGCAGGATGATGTGACTGACGAGCAAGAGGGCATGGAAGATGCCGAATCCAGAAGTAGGGACTTGGCCAGAAGTTCAGGAGATACACCCATGGATTTATAGACGAAACACAAAACTTTTAATTGCGCATATAAATATACTAGATGACAATTGTAAAAAGGGGGGGGGGGGGGGGGGGTCGAAAACTTATTTGTACGGGGGCGGGTGGGGGAGGGGCGATCAGTAATTTTGCCGTCTTCGTGGGTACGTAAAGTTCTGGTAGTAGATATAAGACCTGAGAAGACGAAGTGAATAAGCAGGGCTTTTGTGTATGCGGTAGACGGACCAGAGAGCGGAACTCTTCTACAAATTCAAGGTAGTTGCATTTGTGTCTGTTCTAGCTGCTTCTCGAGCTAGCTCATATGAGTACATGGCTATCTTAATTCAGCTGGTACGACTTGGCAGTAGATTAGACTTAGTGATCTATTTCTCAGCCTAGGTTTGCTCCATTATTACAGCCGGCTAGCATTAAATCACGGGAACTAGCATGTGTACAGTTGACAGGTTTATCTTGGGTGATGGTACTCATTTTTAATACTCCATTATTGAGGCAATGTAGAGGGCTATGTTGCTATGGTAGTGGTTGCTGTTAAAGCTGCTTCGTTGCACTGGCTATATCCCTTCTTGTACACAAGTCAATTAGCAATTGTGGGTGAGATTCTTGCCATTCTTAGCATTTATTTAGACACTTGTAAGGGATACTGTGTACATATTGCATATCACTCACTAACTGTTGTCCACATAGTTGTTGTGTTGGCTTAGCTTGTTCATGCATTCATTAGTGTTGCTATCTTTAGCCTAGCATAGCTAGCTATTTTTATAGCTGTTTGACAACCACAAATATATGACTGACCATCAGACACTGCCATAAAGGATATGGAGGCGTGGTATTCTTTGCCACTAACCTGACCAATACTAGGCATGTAAAGCAATGTTACTAAGACAATGCAGTGCAAGGAGATAGTCGTGCCACTCCTGCAAGTTAGTGATTCGTAGACTTGAGAAGTGCAGTGGCTGGGTTGTGTGTGTTAGGTGTATGCTACATAGTTATGTGTGAATGTATGTACGATTGTGCCACACCCATCTATAACCATGATATTTCCCAAGCCTGTGGAAATGTAAACTGCTTTCATTGGGATATTTTGCACCCACACTTGTAAACTCGGGTTTACTCTCAAGCCCACACTAGTCAACTCTAAAATCTAGTCTGGTGAATGGACATACAGTATATGAGCATGTTCTCTTAAAAGCTCACCCTGGTAAACTAATTTACAAAACATTAAGCACATGCTCTCTTATAAACCACACTAGTCTATAAGCTATTAGCACATGCTCTCTTATAAGCTCACACTGGTCAACTCTGGTTTATAAGCTATAAGCACATGCTTATAAGCTCACTCCGGTCAATTCTGGTTTATAAGCTATAGATGACTGACTGGCTCTCATATCAAGTCTTGCATCTCTATCATAGGGTGGCAATCACCTCCAATAGATGATGTGTGGATATTATACATGGAGTAGCATGTGTAAGGATTATTGCATAAGATTTCATGCCACTTGTGTAGACTACTTGGATCATTCTTGAGTGTCCTTTAAGGCCACCCAACATTAGCACAAGTAACACTGTATCATGCCACCAACCACTAGCACAAGTAACACTGTATCATGGCCACCCACCACTAGCACAAGTAACACTGTATCATGCCACCCACCACTAACACAAGTAACACTGTATCATGGCCACCCACCACTAGCACAAGTAACACTGTATCATGGCCACCCACCACTAGCACAAGTAACACTGTATCATGGCCACCCACCACTAGCACAAGTAACACT
This sequence comes from Cladorhizidae sp. MBARI D1340-BT2, assembly GCA_028752905.1. Taxonomy (NCBI): domain Eukaryota; kingdom Metazoa; phylum Porifera; class Demospongiae; order Poecilosclerida; family Cladorhizidae; species Cladorhizidae sp. MBARI D1340-BT2. The sequence goes on from JAQNBH010000007.1 coordinate 44,898,864, forward strand.
GTATCATGGCCACCCACCACTAGCACAAGTAACACTGTAGCATGGCCACCCACCACTAGCACAAGTAACACTGTATCATGGCCACCCACCACTAGCACAAGTAACACTGTATCATGGCCACCCACCACTAGCACAAGTAACACTGTATCATGGCCACCCACCACTAGCACAAGTAACACTGTATCATGCCACCCACCACTAACACAAGTAACACTGTATCATGCCACCCACCACTAGCACAAGTGACACTGTATCATGGCCACCCACCACTAGCACTGTAATACAATGATGAATGGGTAAGGTGCTTTGGGGCCAAACTCCCAAGACATGCTAATCTGTGAAAGAAAGAAGACTACCTCCGGGAATGGGTGACAATTCGGACTAGTCTAGCAAGTGTGAGACATGAGACAACGGCTACAGAGGTTAGCAGCTAGTGCACTTCTCTCGGCCAAGAAGTACACAGTCTCAGTTTATTACTGAGAAGCTTTTCTCATTGTGGAGAATACACTAATAGATAAGTTGCCTGGTTTGTGGGGATAGTCACATGCAGTCGGGCATGGAGGAGGAGATTCTGTGACGACAATAGTTACAGCGAGACCAGGCACATACATGTATGCTGCTTGTGGGCCATGGAGACTTACTTGGTGAGGACATCTTGAGCTAGACCAGGCACATAAGCTGCTTGTGGGCCATGGAGACTTACTTGGTGAGGACATCTTGAGCTAGACCAGGCACATAAGCTGCTTGTGGGCCATGGAGACTTACTTGGTGAGGACATCTTGAGCTAGACCAGGCACATATGCTGCTTGTGGGCCATGGAGACTTACTTCGTGAGGACATCTTGAGCTAGACCAGGCACATATGCTGCTTGTGGGCCATGGAGACTTACTTGGTGAGGACATCTTGAGCTAGACCAGGCACATAAGCTGCTTGTGGGCCATGGAAGCTTACTTGGTGAGGACATCTTGAGCTAGACCAGGCACATATGCTGCTTGTGGGCCATGGAGACTTACTTGGTGAGGACATCTTGAGCTAGACCAGGCACATATGCTGCTTGTGGGCCATGGAGACTTACTTGGTGAGGACATCTTGAGCTAGACCAGGCACATATGCTGCTTGTGGGCCATGGAGACTTACTTGGTGAGGACATCTTGAGCTAGACCAGGCACATAAGCTGCTTGTGGGCCATGGAGACTTACTTGGTGAGGACATCTTGAGCTAGACCAGGCACATAAGCTGCTTGTGGGCCATGGAGACTTACTTGGTGAGGACATCTTGAGCTAGACCAGGCACATATGTTGCTTGTGGGCCATGGAGACTTACTTCGTGAGGACATCTTGAGCTAGACCAGGCACATATGCTGCTTGTGGGCCATGGAGACTTACTTGGTGAGGACATCTTGAGCTAGACCAGGCACATAAGCTGCTTGTGGGCCATGGAAGCTTACTTGGTGAGGACATCTTGAGCTAGACCAGGCACATATGCTGCTTGTGGGCCATGGAGACTTACTTGGTGAGGACATCTTGAGCTAGACCAGGCACATATGCTGCTTGTGGGCCATGGAGACTTACTTGGTGAGGACATCTTGAGCTAGACCAGGCACATATGCTGCTTGTGGGCCATGGAGACTTACTTGGTGAGGACATCTTGAGCTAGACCAGGCACATATGCTGCTTGTGGGCCATGGAGACTTACTTGGTGAGGACATCTTGAGCTAGACCAGGCACATAAGCTGCTTGTGGGCCATGGAGACTTACTTGGTGAGGACATCTTGAGCTAGACCAGGCACATAAGCTGCTTGTGGGCCATGGAGACTTACTTGGTGAGGACATCTTGAGCTAGACCAGGCACATATGCTGCTTGTGGGCCATGGAGACTTACTTCGTGAGGACATCTTGAGCTAGACCAGGCACATATGCTGCTTGTGGGCCATGGAGACTTACTTGGTGAGGACATCTTGAGCTAGACCAGGCACATAAGCTGCTTGTGGGCCATGGAAGCTTACTTGGTGAGGACATCTTGAGCTAGACCAGGCACATATGCTGCTTGTAGGCCATGGAGACTTATTTGGTGAAGACATCTTGAGCTAGACCAGGCACATAAGCTGCTTGTGGGCCATGGAGACTTACTTGGTGAGAGCATGACATTTATGCCTAGGCTGGAAGGAAGGCACCATTATGACCATATTATTGTATGTTAGGTGTGTATAGATAAAGGTAATGGGTCCTTAAACTGGGAAGTGGGTGTGGTATAGAATGTGAATGCAGCTTTGTTTCTGCTCTCTTTTTTACAACTGGTCTAGTAATGGATGATCATGGTGACCTTTATCCGTAGGTGAGTGCTCCTCACTGACCTCTTAGAGCTGGGCAGGGGAGACTTCGGTTTCTGTGTACCTTACCAAACCAAACCAGAGTTCAGGTAGCTCACCAAATCAAACCAGAGTTCAGGTAGCTCACCAAACCAAACCAGAGTTCAGATAGCTCACCAAACCAAACCAGAGTTCAGATAGCTCACCAAACCAAACCAGAGTTCAGGTAGCTCACCAAACCAAACCAGAGTTCAGGTAGCTCACCAAACCAAACCAGAGTTCAGATAGCTCACCAAACCAAACCATAGTTCAGAGTTGGTGAGCTTATGTTCAGGAGTATCGTGTGTGCTGATAAACTGTAGGCATCCACCATTGCTCTCTGGTTGTGTTGCTGCCAGGCACACCTTCACTAGAGTCATTGCTGAAGGTGTCTAGTTGGCTGTGGGTGTCTAGTGTCCTACTGCTCTACTAGAGTCATTGCTGAAGGTGTCTAGTTGGCTGTGGGTGCCTAGTGTCCTACTGCTCTACTAGAGTCATTGCTGAAGGTGTCTAGTTGGCTGTGGGTGCCTAGTGTCCTACTGCTCTACTAGAGTCATTGCTGAAGGTGTCTAGTTGGCTGTGGGTGCCTAGTGTCCTACTGCTCTACTAGAGTCATTGCTGAAGGTGTCTAGTTGGCTGTGGGTGTCTAGTGTCCTACTGCTCTACTAGAGTCATTGCTGAAGGTGTCTAGTTGGCTGTGGGTGCCTAGTGTCCTACTGCTCTACTAGAGTCATTGCTGAAGGTGTCTAGTTGGCTGTGGGTGTCTAGTGTCCTACTGCTCTACTAGAGTCATTGCTGAAGGTGTCTAGTTGGCTGTGGGTGCCTAGTGTCCTACTACTCTACTAGAGTCATTGCTGAAGGTGTCTAGTTGGCTGTGGGTGCCTAGTGTCCTACTGCTCTACTAGAGTCATTGCTGAAGGTGTCTAGTTGGCTGTGGGTGCCTAGTGTCCTACTACTCTACTAGAGTCATTGCTGAAGGTGTCTAGTTGGCTGTGGGTGCCTAGTGTCCTACTACTCTACTAGAGTCATTGCTGAAGGTGTCTAGTTGGCTGTGGGTGCCTAGTGTCCTACTACTCTACTAGAGTCATTGCTGAAGGTGTCTAGTTGGCTGTGGATGCCTAGTGTCCTACTACTCTACTAGAGTCATTGCTGAAGGTGTCTAGTTGGCTGTGGTTGCCTAGTGTCCTACAGCTCTACTAGAGTCATTGCTGAAGGTGTGCTCTACTAGAGTCATTGCTGAAGGTGTCTAGTTGGCTGTGGGTGACTAGTGTCCTACTACTCTACTAGAGTCATTGCTGAAGGTGTCTAGTTGGCTGTGGGTGCCTAGTGTCCTACTGCTCTACTAGAGTCATTGCTGAAGGTGTCTAGTTGGCTGTGGGTGCCTAGTGTCCTACTGCTCTACTAGAGTCATTGCTGAAGGTGTCTAGTTGGCTGTGGGTGCCTAGTGTCCTACTGCTCTACTAGAGTCATTGCTGAAGGTGTCTAGTTGGCTGTGGGTGCCTAGTGTCCTACTGCTCTACTAGAGTCATTGCTGAAGGTGTCTAGTTGGCTGTGGGTGTCTAGTGTCCTACTGCTCTACTAGAGTCATTGCTGAAGGTGTCTAGTTGGCTGTGGGTGCCCAGTGTCCTACTACTCTACTAGAGTCATTGCTGAAGGTGTCTAGTTGGCTGTGGGTGCCTAGTGTCCTACTACTCTACTAGTCATTGCTGAAGGTGTCTAGTTGGCTGTGGGTGCCTAGTGTCCTACTGCTCTACTAGAGTCATTGCTGAAGGTGTCTAGTTGGCTGTGGGTGCATAGTGTTCTATAGAGTCATGGTAGTTGTTGAAGACTGACTGGAGAGTGGCCCAGGTTTTGTGCTTCAGTATGTAACTTATCTTTTGTTGCACATACTGTCTAGTTCATGCTAGGATCTCAAGCAAGACCAGACACTTGGACTTTTGAATGGTTTAGAATGTGTAAGATGTTAGGATAGAGCCGTGATACAATAACATTGCACTGTATAGAAGGTGCACTATGTTAAAAAGTTACAATAAGTCTATTTGTATGTGTAAAGACAAGTGCCATAGCAACCTCTCTCCTTCCTTTTTTGTAAATTAAAATTGGAGGGAGGGAGGGGGGAATTTCATATTTGTGCTGGCATCTGTGGAGGGTCTTAGTGCTAGTTGCCTGGTTTCTGTGTGGGATAATGTCCTGGTAAGGAATTCTTCCTTTTTCCTCTATGCTAATGATGATAGTCACCTTCTGGAGTAGGAAAGCTGTATTAGCATATGCAGTATATAAGTGTTTGGGTTGAGCAATCAATTAGAGATCAATAAATCCCTTATATACCTATTTGTGGGTAGATAATGTGTCGGTATAGACCTCCTCTAAATTGACTTTTGACCAACCTGTCACTAATGTAACTTAGGAGAGGTTCTTCTTTCTAACTGTTTACTTGAACTAGAGGATAAGCTTCCAGCCATGGAAGTTTGGTCACTGTCACTAAAGCAAACGCTCTCTTACAAGAGGTTTCTTCTTTCTAACTGCTTACTTGTTCTAGAAGGATAAGCTTCCAGCCATGGAAGTTTGTGGGAAGATGAGGAAATACCCAGGAAGTTTCAGTTGTCACATTATCTTACCTAGGTATAGTAATTACTTTTGCTTGGTTGCTTACAAAGCCACTTAGCTAGCAAGGATATGGAAAGCTACTTACTAAAGTCACTTAGTTACATACTTAGCTTCTTAATTATTTACTTACATAAATCAGTTAGTTAATTATTTAAACTCACTAATTATACCTACTTAAAGTGACTTGCTTAGTCACTTGGTTACTATAAGTTACTTCGGTAGCAACTATATAGCTAGCAAAAATATGGAAAGCTAATTACTTAGTCACTTAGGTGTAGTTACATACTTAGCTTCTTAATTATTTACATACATAAATCACTTGATTAATTAACTACTTAAAGTGACTTGCTCAGTCACTTGGTTACTACAAGTTACTTGGGTAGGTCCTAGTTGCTTATTAAAAAGTCACTTAGTTGCTACTTGCTTGTAGGTGTGGGTGGGTGATAGATTGGGTGGTTGGTTGATGGAGTTCTTAGGTACATAACACCATTTCACAAGTGTAGGCTCCACAGCTGCGCCTGGGGCTAGGGCAAGCGTGTGTGCTGACCTGTGAAGCTATACTGAGAGCTGCTTACTTGATGTTTGTCTAGTTGTGCTGATCTTACTGGTAGTGGTCAGGACTTGTTGAGACATGACATTTTATTCAACATTTCTCATACGACATTTATTTAGAAAATATAAATTCTTTGAAAAGTGAGTGCAATATTTGTTTGCTTGAGTATGAGTGGATGTACATGTGTAGTTGAAGCACAGCACGCTTATGTGACTACCTGGCGAGGGAAATCCCACTCCTTGCTGCCTAAGATGGTGGCTGGGGACACAAGACACCTGCTTAGGTGGCTGGGAACACAAGACACCTGCTTAGGTGGCTGGGAACACAAGTCACCTGCTTAGGTGGCTGGGAACACAAGACACCTGCTTAGGTGGCTGGGAACACAAGTCACCTGCTTAGGTGGCTGGGAACACAAGACACCTGCTTAGGTGGCTGGGAACACAAGACACCTGCTTAGGTGGCTTTCTGCAAACAATACCACATCTGAGAGAAACGTTCCCTATCTGCAAGTGTGCTCATGGCACCGACAGCATGTGGTTGACCATGCAAGTGTCCCCATGGCACCGACAGCATGTGGTTGACCGTGCAAGTGTCCCCATGGCACCGACAGCATGTGGTTGACCATGCAAGTGTCCCCATGGTACCGACAGCATGTGGTTGACCATGCAAGTGTCCCCATGGCACTGGCAGCATGTGGTTGACCGTGCAAGTGTCCTCATGGCACTGACATCATATGGTTGACCGTGAAGCCTTCCACAGACTGAACACTTCAGACATGCCCGAGTGACAGAGCTCTCTGCATTCTTTTCCCAGGCACACAGTACTTTAGGAATGTGCTGAAGTGCCTCTGTGCCACAGAGTAACTGATCTTCTCTGAGACCTCTACAACTCTCAACTTGAAAAGTGCAATATAGCTGAGAGATTGTCAGAACTGAGGCTCGAGCGTCTTACATGGGGGGGGGGGGGGGGATATAGACCTCTCATACAGACTCTGCCAGATTATTTGCATTTAGAATGCATCCAAGTCTCAAATTTGGCCAAGGATTTGTCTTGCTTCTGAGCTTCATTGTCTACTTGGGCAAATATGGTCGTTTTGTTTTATCACATAAAGCGGCACTAGTCACAACTCCTCTCACTCTCGTACTCTCTCACCAAGCCCCTTCATTTCTGCTCCACAAATTTAACTTGGCTTCTTCTTTTTAGTCTCTAGAGTCCTTCTAATTATTGTAGGATCATAATAATGAGTGGTTTCAAGGGCTGATATAATTGTCTCTAAAGTCCTAATTATTGTAAAGGATCATAATAATGAATGGTTTCAAGGGCTGATATAATTGTCTCTAAAGTCCTAATTATTTCAAGGGTCATAATAATGAGTGGTTTCAAGGGCTGATATAATTGGTCTCTAGAGTCCTTCTAATTATTGTCAAGGGTTGTTTAGTCAAGCATTATAATTATGCTTGGTTTCTAATTGGCCTCAAGTAATACTTTTCGTCTACACAAGGGTTGAAGAGGAGCTGGCTCTGACTTTGGCACTGCAACACGACCTATGACCAGGACAGCACACCGTCACTGCCTCTCTGTGGCCATGCTAGTCCTCGGTGTTTGTGTTATATGCCATTCAAATGCTCTTGCGGAGACTTTTAGGGGAGACAGCTGCATTTTTTTAAACTTTTTTTTAACTTGTGATTACAACTTTAGAGCTCTGTAGATTCTGCAAACTTCATGGTATGGACTTGATATATAGCTCAAAAGATAGGTCTCTCTGTGTGCTCTCTTTTGATACTAAAATATGTTTCATAGGATAACTATAGGCAAGTTACTAGACCTAAAGTGGAGGGACCTCAAAAACCTGCATCCCCAAGTCCCTATCCAGAATAACTCCAGATTGCTAAGTGCAAAAAAAATTGAAATTGGTACGAGTGGCTAGAGGAAGCCCTAGAGCATTCCATCACCTTTTTCAATAAGCGTTAAAAATTTATTACGTGGTCAAGCACGTGGGTGCAAAATTGAGGGCGTTGAAAATGCTTCCCCCCTTGAAAATTGTATTATTAAAATTCATTAGAAACTTTGTCACATCTTTAACCATCATGCCCCCCCTTAAAATCCAGATTCCTCCAGTTGCCCCCCCCCCCTTAGACAATTTTCGAAATGAAACCCTGGACCTAGGCTTATTACTTGCAAAGTGTCCAAGAACAACAACAGTAACTATATAATGGCACATGGAGTGCTAGTTGTTGCCAGCCACTGCACCTACAAGGCTATATGTATGGTGTGTGTAGGGCCAGCCACTACACCTACAAGGCTATATGTATGATGTGTGTAGGGCCAGCCACTGCACCTACAAGGCTATATGTATGGTGTGTCAGCTACAAGGCTATATGTATGGTGTGTGTAGGGCCAAGCACTGCACCTACAAGGCTATATGTATGGTGTGTGTAGGGCCAGCCACTGCACCTACAAGGCTATATGTATGGTGTGTGTGGGACCAGCCATGACACCTACAAGGCTATATGTACTACACCTACAAGGCTATATGTATGGTGTGTGTAGGGCCAGCCACTGCACCTACAAGGCTATATGTATGGTGTGTGTAGGGCCAGCCACTGCACCTACAAGGCTATATGTATGGTGTGTGTAGGGCCAGCCACTGCACCTACAAGGCTATATGTATGGTGTGTGTAGGACCAGCCACTGCACCTACAAGGCTATATGTATGGTGTGTGTAGGGCCAGCCACTGCACCTACAAGGCTATATGTATGATGTGTGTAGGGCCAGCCACTCCACCTACAAGGCTATATGTATGGTGTGTGTAGGGCCAGCCACTGCACCTACAAGGCTATATGTATGGTGTGTGTAGGGCCAGCCACTGCACCTACAAGGCTATATGTATGGTGTGTGTAGGGCCAGCCACTGCACCTACAAGGCTATATGTATGGTGTGTGTAGGGCCAGCCACTGCACCTACAAGGCTATATGTATGGTGTGTGTAGGACCAGCCACTGCACCTACAAGGCTATATGTATGGTGTGTGTAGGGCCAGCCACTGCACCTACAAGGCTATATGTATGGTGTGTGTAGGGCCAGCCACTCCACCTACAAGGCTATATGTATGGTGTGTGTAGGGCCAGCCACTCCACCTACAAGGCTATATGTATGGTGTGTGTAGGGCCAGCCACTACACCTACAAGGCTATATGTATGGTGTGTGTAGGGCCAGCCACTACACCTACAAGGCTATATGTATGGTGTGTGTAGGGCCAGCCACTACACCTACAAGGCTATATGTATGGTGTGTGTAGGGCCAGCGTAGGGCCAGCCACTACACCTACAAGGCTATATGTATGGTGTGTGTAGGGCCAGCCACTGCACCTATGTACAAGGCTATATGTATGGTGTGTGTAGGGCCAGCCACTGCACCTACAAGGCTATATGTATGGTGTGTGTAGGGCCAGCCACTACACCTACAAGGCTATATGTATGGTGTGTTTAGGGCCAGCCAGCCACTACACCTACAAGGCTATATGTAACCGGGCAGGCTACCATTATGATGTTGGCAGCGATTAGGGTGCTCGCATGAGTGTTTGTGTGTGGGTGGCATCTAGCTGGAAGCTCATGTGGTGTCATGTCCTGAAAGCTTGTATGGTGTCATGTCCTGTGTGTGCATACCATTTGTATTGTAGTAATGACCTTTGCCCTCTTGCAGCTGAAGAAGGCGTGACATGGCTAACAAGACGTCAGATGAGCAGAGACTGAGAATAGTGGCCAAGTACAAGATTGTGAGATCATTACTCTACTAATTGCTGTAATATTAGAAGCTGTTAGCGTATTTGGTGTGAATTCCACGCTTTTATAATTGCATGGTTGATGAAGTGTAGCGATGCAGGCGTTGGTCTGTCATCCCTCCTCTTTCTCGTGTAGGCCTGCCCGAGTCTGTCACATGACTTCACACTATTAGTGCACCATATATAGTAGAATGCAGACAGAGCTAGTCACACCTACTGGAACACATTGGCACAATTTAGTTGCGACTCAGTCATTCATATTTGACATGTAATGCAATGTAACCATGACTTAGTGATTACTCTGTGCATGTAATGCAATGTAACCATGACTTAGCGGAATGATATTATCAGCTGACAACATAACCTATAAATACTGTATTCACTCGAATATAAGTCGCAAGTCGCACATGAATAGAAGTCACTCTGAAAGCTTCACTCCAAATGTAGCACACCGAGTTAATTACACCACCGCTCTTGCACACGTGCAGTTGTTTATCATTAGCTAAGATAGCTTGTCTGCCGAGTTGATCGAGAAATCATTCCGTGCTTGTGGCATCACTGTGAAAGTGGCCGGGTTTGAAGATGGGGAAATTCACTGCCTCAAAGATGATAAAGTAGCAGCTTTAGCTATCCCAGCCATTACACAAGCTACTCGCCAGAAGTGACAGCGGTGGAGAAGATCCATTTGCTTCCCTGGACGAAGAGGATGAAGAACAGATCGAACATAACCAACTCATTGTAGATAACGATAGCAATTAGGAACTCTTGTCAGCCAACTACTACCTAGCTCAATGTTTGAAATGAAACAATCACAACCACAATGACTCGGCCCAAAATTGCGTCAGCACAATAGCACAAGACCGGCTTGGCACTGCGCAAGCGCATTGCTTGAAGTTCGCAACTTGATTTGACTGAAATAAATACAAGTCGCGACTTATATTCGAGTGAATACGGTACATCGCGTCCACACTGAATTTGAATTAAAATAATGCACATGAATGGGCATTATTCTGGTCCACCTTGATGATGGTTTGATGTGAATTAGAGCAACCAATTAAAGCATTCAAATAACTACGTGAGTGTGCGTTGAAAAGAATTTCATTCACTTGTGTCTTCGTGATGCTGCAGTTGGGAACTTTGGAGCTAGCTGTGTACTATGTGTGTCCTGCGGCCAAACTAGCTAGATAGAGTAGCTAGCTAGACCAACTACATAGCTAGAGAACTATTGTTATGTTTATATGCCTTGCATCTGGACTTCTGAAGTTCGTGCAGTCACAACCTTCATTGGTCCGGCCTTAGCCTCAGCTCTCTCCTCTTTCTTCTCTGCAGAAAATGTTTCCTGCGCATCTGTAGGAGCTGATCAGCAAGAAAAGGACGCAAAAACAAACTCCATCTCAACTGCAGCTACAATATATAATTTTGACTGACTTTGGTTGGCTGATTATTTTTGCTTTGTGTGGTTTAGTTTGGTGCTAGTGGATGTGACGAACATGCATCAGCATTTTCCTCTGACTCAACATGCATTAATGCACATCTGTTTAAGTGCAGTATGGACAGGCCTTGAAAGCATGAATCTTGTGAAATATTGGTTGCAGAGGTCTGTCTGGTTGTGCCTGTGTAGTGTGTGTGTGTGCAGAGGTGTCTGGTTGTGCCTGTGTAGTGTGTGTTTGTGTGTGTGTGCAGAGGTGTCTGGTTGTGCCTGTGTAGTGTGTGTGTGTGTGTGTGTGTGTGCAGAGGTGTCTGTGTAGTGTGTGTGTGCAGAGGTGTCTGGTTGTGCCTGTGTAGTGTGTGTGTGAGTGTGCAAAGGTGTCTGTGTAGTGTGTGTGTGCAGAGGTGTCTGGTTGTGCCTGTGTAGTGTGTGTGTGAGTGTGCAAAGGTGTCTGTGTAGTGTGTGTGTGCAGAGGTGTCTGGTTGTGTCTGTGTGTGTGCGTTGCAATGTGTGTGCGGTGCAGTATGTTTGTTCTACACAATATGTTTAATGCACTGGGCACTTGCTAACCTGCCATGCCTCATGTACATGAATAGTGCCCCCCGTACATGAATATTGCCCCCCCTAGGGAGCTCAAGTTTCCACTTGATCCTAGATGCAAAAATTATGTGGGATAATGTCAAGTGGTTACAATAACCTCAAAGATGCTCTGAAAAACATTCTGTTACAACAGTACTCGAAACTTGAGCTCCTCAATAATACCCTTACCTAGTGTTTCGCTAGGTCATATATAGTGAGAGAAGAAGATCACCCTTTACCTAGTAGTAGGCATACTAGACTAGGTCATCGTGGACGAGTAGACTAGGTCATCGTGGACGAGTACGTTATGCTGGTCAATATGTCATTATGTGGAATACAAGAGGTGGAGCCATCTTGTCTTAACGCTTTGTATGTACATGTGACAGGCATGTGGAAATGAGTATAATTTACTGCGTTTAATACAGGGGCGCGAGGAAGGAGCAGTTATAGAGGACTGGGAGGACCCTGATCTCTCTATCTACAAGTCCACCGACAGATATGGCTTCATGCAGTAAGTGTGTGTGTGTGTGTTGTGTGTGTGTGTTGTGTGTGTGTGTTGTGTGTTTGTGTGTGTTCATGGCCAGCTGGCCACTCGGTACCATGACTTATTACAATGTAGAAAGAACAACTTTCTCTCTGTTTGTTATTGTAGTGTCCGTAGATAACATACATTTCTCTCTTCTCTGCTTCAGTTTCTATGAGCACAGAGACAGCCTCCTCTTCATAGCTTCCTGTTTATAATCCCCCCCCCCCACCCCACACACACCCTAACCCACACACCCTGCATTGTAAAATAACACCTCTAAAAATATAAAATTAATTTTTAAAAACCCACAACCAATACCCCCTCCTCCCATTATATCTATCACCCCCAACCCCCCCCCCACCCCCCCACCCCACACACAGCCAATATCCCGTTTCCCCTACACTATAAAATTACTCCCACTCTCTACATACCCCCCGCAGCCAACACCCACTGACCTCCTCTACCATCCCCGAGAAAGTGGCACAACTTGAACGTGAGCGAGCATTAAAATGGAGTCACATGGTTCGTAACTGGGCGAGGTTTGACGGGACAGAGAAGTTGCATCGTCGTGTGAATAAGGGCATCCCTGACTCTATCCGGGGGGAGATGTGGCGGCATGTCTTGAACCTGACGCAGGTTAGAAGTGAGCGGGTCTACGAGCCAATGCGGGACTTGGGACACGAGACCTCTCCGGACGTGGGTCAGATAGATATTGACGTGTTGAGGACCTTCAGAGACCACATCATGTACAGGGAGAGATATGGCATCAAGTGAGGGGCATGGTGGGTGGGTGGGCCGCTGGTCACTGCCTGTGCATGTCAAGTGAGAGGTGTAGGGGGAGGGGTCACTGTGCATGTCAAGTGAGAAACGTAGGGGGAGTGGTCACTGTCTGTGTGAGTCATGTGAGAGGGGGAGTGGCCACTGTCTGTGTGAGTCATGTGAGAGGGTGAGTGGTCACTGTGCATGTCATGTGAGCGGGGGAGTGGCCACTGTATGTCATGTGAATGGGGGAGTGGTCACTGTGTGTGTCATGTGATAGGGGAGTGGTCACTGTCTGTGCGTGTCTTGTTTTTGTATTCATTTTCTCTTTGTGTGTGCTGCGTGTATTTCTGTCGTCATGGGTACAATATGTTTTATGAAGTGCTTTATACAGGGATGTGGTTTTAAGATGTGGAAGTAGGGGGAAGACCGCCTCTTCCTTGAGGCACTCGGCTTCAGAGGAGCAGAGCGTTGAAGTCAAAGGTTATTTCTTAGCAATGGCTTGGGGGATGTGGTAGCTCCAAATGAACAGACTGATGGTCTTCAGAGGAACAGAGCGAGGTCTGATGGTAGCTTCAGAGGAACAGAGCGAGCTCTGATGGTAGCTTCAGAGGAACAGAGCGAGGTCTGATGGTAGCTTCAGAGGAACAGAGCGAGGTCTGATGGTAGCTTCAGAGGAACAGAGCGAGGTCTGATGGTAGCTTCAGAGGAACAGAGCGAGGTCTGATGGTAGCTTCAGAGGAACAGAGTGAGGTCTGATGGTAGAGGAACAGAGCGAGGTCTGATGGTAGCTTCAGAGGAACAGAGCGAGGTCTGATGGTAGCTTCAGAGGAACAGAGCGAGGTCTGATGGTAGAGGAACAGAGCGAGGTCTGATGGTAGCTTCAGAGGAACAGAGCGAGGTCTGATGGTAGCTTCAGAGGAACAGAGCGAGGTCTGATGGTAGCTTCAGAGGAACAGAGCGAGGTCTGATGGTAGAGGAACAGAGCGAGGTCTGATGGTAGCTTCAGAGGAACAGAGCGAGGTCTGATGGTAGCTTCAGAGGAACAGAGCGAGGTCTGATGGTAGAGGAACAGAGCGAGGTCTGATGGTAGCTTCAGAGGAACAGAGCGAGGTCTGATGGTAGCTTCAGAGAAACAGAGCGAGGTCTTATGGTAGAGGAACAGAGCGAGGTCTGATGGTAGAGGAACAGAGCGAGGTCTGATGGTACAATAGCTTCAGAGGAACAGAGCGAGGTCTGATGGTAGCTTCAGAGGAACAGAGCGAGGTCTTGTGGTTCCTTCAATATTATTACTTTTTCCCTTTGCTTCCTCTGAGATATATTCCGCTGCAGTTCTGTGGAGCCACACCCTATAGCTATAACCTGTCGACGTAGACAGCTCAGAGTAGTGCATGTAGTGCAGCCAATATTCTGGGAAGGTGCCGGGTAGAGAGGGAAGGAGGTGGGATGCATGAAGCACATGTCTATCCTGATAAGCGAGGTTCTACTCGTTCTAGTGATTGGTATAAGCTATAGCACAGTGCTAGGTTTCTGGGAGTGGCATCCCAGGGGACACACCCTTCACCCTTCATGTAATACTGGTTAATATTTGATGTCATGCAGGCAGCAAGCCTTGTTCAACGTGCTGGTGGCATACTCCATGTACAATCCTGTAAGTTACACCTCTGTGTCTCCGTACACTTCCATTTTTCCTTCTTACACCCTGTGTGTTCTCCTTACACCCCTGTGTCTCTTCCTTACATTTACATCCCCAGTGTCCTCCATACACCCTTAGTCTCCTTACACCCCTGTGTGTCCTCATTACACTCCTACATGTCCTAATATCCCCGGTGTCATCCATACATCACTCTGTGTCCTCATTACACATCTGGTCTCCTACTTCCATCTCTGTGTGTGCTCTCAGGAGCTTGGCTACTGTCAGGGAATGAGTAGCATAGCTGCAGTGCTGCTCATGTATCTAAATGAAGAAGATGCCTTCTGGGCTCTGGTGGTTCTGATTGGCAGCCCCAAGTTCGCCATGCACGGCATGCTCATCCCTGGCCTTCCCAAGCTGTTGGCCTACTGTGACTTCCACGCTGTCATGAGGAAGAGATTCATACCAAAGCTAGACAAACATCTAGTGAGTCAGCTCTTCACCACTGTGTGTGGTGTGTGTGTAGGCATCAATGCATGGTGGGTGTGGTGGGGGTGTGGTTTTGTCTCTATAGCTAGGTGTGTGTGGTGTTTGTCTCTATAGCTAGGTGTGTGTGGTGTTTGTCTCTATAGCTAGGTGTGTGTGGTGTTTGTCTCTATAGCTAGGTGTGTGTGGTGTTTGTCTCTATAGCTAGGTGTGTGTGGTGTTTGTCTCTATAGCTAGGTGTGTGTGGTGTTTGTCTCTATAGCTAGGTGTGTGTGGTGTTTGTCTCTATAGCTAGGTGTGTGTGGTGTTTGTCTCTATAGCTAGGTGTGTGTGGTGTTTGTCTCTATAGCTAGGTGTGTGTGGTGTTTGTCTCTATAGCTAGGTGTGTGTGGTGTTTGTCTCTATAGCTAGGTGTGTGTGGTGTTTGTCTCTATAGCTAGGTGTGTGTGGTGTTTGTCTCTATAGCTAGGTGTGTGTGGTGTTTGTCTCTATAGCTAGGTGTGTGTGGTGTTTGTCTCTATAGCTAGGTGTGTGTGGTGTTTGTCTCTATAGCTAGGTGTGTGTGGTGTTTGTCTCTATAGCTAGGTGTGTGTGGTGTTTGTCTCTATAGCTAGGTGTGTGTGGTGTTTGTCTCTATAGCTAGGTGTGTGTGGTGTTTGTCTCTATAGCTAGGTGTGTGTGGTGTTTGTCTCTATAGCTAGGTGTGTGTGGTGTTTGTCTCTATAGCTAGGTGTGTGTGGTGTGTCTATATAGGTAGGTGCGTGTGGTCTATAGCTACAGGGTGTGGATCACTGGTGAACATGTATGTGGGCATTCGTGTGTACATGTACATGTATGTGTGTGTATCGTGGGGTGTAGTGAACATGTGTGTGTCACATGATTGATGCTCACCCCACAATTGTGCAGTCTAGATCTAACTGTATCATGTGACTAACACATGACTTACCTGTCTTCCCTTCTAGACATCGCAGCAAGTCAACCCCTCCGAGTATTGTGCTGCTTGGTTTGTCAAGTGCTTCTTAGACACGGTATGTGCCATGTTCCTCCTCATGTGATCATCCTCCTGTGTGCGTACATGCATGTAATCATGCTCCTGTGTGCGTACATGCATGTAATCATCATCCTGTGTGCGTACATGCATGTACTCATGCTCCTGTGTGCGTACATGCATGTAATCATGCTCCTGTGTGCGTACATGCATGTAATCATGCTCCTGTGTGCATACACACATGTAATCACCCTCCTGTGTGCGTACATGCATGTAATCATGCTCCTGTGTGCGTACATGCATGTAATCATGCTCCTGTGTGTACATGCATGTAATCATGCTCCTGTGTGCGTACATGCATGTAATCATGCTCCTGTGTGCGTACATGCATGTAATCATGCTCCTGTGTGCGTACACACATGTAATCATGCTCCTGTGTGCGTACATGCATGTAATCATGCTCCTGTGTGCGTACATGCATGTAATCATGCTCCTGTGTGCGTACACACATGTAATCATCATCCTGTGTGCGTACATGCATGTAATCATGCTCCTGTGTGCGTACATGCATGTAATCATCATCCTGTGTGCGTACACACATGTAATCATCCTCCTGTGTGCGTACATGCATGTACATGCTCCTGTGTGCGTACACACATGTAATCATGCTCCTGTGTGCGTACATGCATGTAATCATCATCCTGTGTGCGTACATGCATGTAATCATGCTCCTGTGTGCATACACACATGTAATCATCCTCCTGTGTGCGTACATGCATGTACATGCTCCTGTGTGCATACACACATGTAATCATCATCCTGTGTGCGTACATGCATGTAATCATGCTCCTGTGTGTACACACATGTAATCATCATCCTGTGTGCGTACATGCATGTAATCATGCTCCTGTGTGCGTACACACATGTAATCATGCTCCTGTGTGCGTACATGCATGTAATCATGCTCCTGTGTGCATACACACATGTAATCATGCTCCTGTGTGCGTACATGCATGTAATCATGCTCCTGTGTGCATACACACATGTAATCATGCTCCTGTGTGCGTACATGCATGTAATCATGCTCCTGTGTGCGTACATGCATGTAATCATGCTCCTGTGTGCGTACATGCATGTAATCATGCTCCTGTGTGCGTACATGCATGTAATCATGCTCCTGTGTGCATACACATGTAATCATGCTCCTGTGTGCGTACATGCATGTAATCATGCTCCTGTGTGCGTACATGCATGTAATCATGCTCCTGTGTGCGTACATGCATGTAATCATCCTCCTGTGTGCGTACATGCATGTAATCATGCTCCTGTGTGTGTACACACATGTAATCATGCTCCTGTGTGTGTACACACATGTAATCATGCTCCTGTGTGTGTACATGCATGTAATCATGCTCCTGTGTGCGTACATGCATGTAATCATGCTCCTGTGTGCGTACATGCATGTAATCATGCTCCTGTGTGTGTACACACATGCAATCATGCTCCTGTGTGCGTACACACATGTAATCATGCTCCTGTGTGCGTACATGCATGTAATCATGCTCCTGTGTGCATACATGCATGTAATCATGCTCCTGTGTGCGTACATGCATGTAATCATGCTCCTGTGTGTACACACATGTAATCATGCTCCTGTGTGCGTACATGCATGTAATCATGCTACACATGTGATCATCCTCCTGTGTGCGTACACACATGTAATCATGCTCCTGTGTGCGTACATGCATGTAATCATGCTCCTGTGTGCGTACATGCATGTAATCATGCTCCTGTGTGCGTACATGCATGTAATCATGCTCCTGTGTGCGTACACACATGTAATCATCCTCCTGTGTGCGTACATGCATGTAATCACCCTCCTGTGTGCGTACATGCATGTAATCATGCTCCTGTGTGTGTACACACATGTAATCATGCTCCTGTGTGCGTACATGCATGTAATCACGCTCCTGTGTGCGTACACACATGCAATCATGCTGAACTTGATTGCCGGCAGCGTAGCTACGTGCGTGCGTATTCACACACACATACATGCACAAACATGATGAAGTAGAAAGCTTGTCAGAGAACATCCACGCCCAGTTTTATGTATAGTACCAGCTGGAGATTGCTGGCCTGAGTTTTAGTCAGGTGAAGATTGCTGGCCTGAGTTTTAGTAAGGTGAAGATTGCTGGCCTGAGTTTTAGTCAGGTGAAGATTGCTGGCCTGAGTTTTAGTAGTAAGGTGAAGATTGTGAAGACACTTCTAAATAGACTAACCCTTGCCACGCCCATGCGAATCACAATTTAAGGGCCTGCACAGACTCCAATGGTAGAACATACAAAGAGAAGTATTGTAATGGCTACTATCTACATACGCAGTTGTCAAGTTCCCATACATATGTACTGATGCATGTTAACTCTTCCCCGCCACTGTCCATTAGCTGCTAGTGTTAATTAACTAACAGCAGCTAAAACAAAACCCAATGCATAAAATATACATGACCATAATCCTTGGGGGGAACGAGTCCCCTTGCCCCCCCATATGAAACCCTAGTGGGGGTAGGGGAGGAGAAGGTATAGAAGTGGAGGAGAGGGTGGTGACAGTATGTACATACATGAGTGCTCTATGTGCTTATTTGAGTGAATCTTGTGGTGACCCTTTACCCACTCTGTGTGTGTGTATTTGCAGTTGCCCTTCCAGCTGGTCCTGCGTGTGTGGGACTCCATGATGTTTGAGGGGGAGAAGGTGATTATAGCCATGTCACTGGTTCTTCTCAAGATAAACACAAGTAAGCCGCCAGACCTGTCTCCATCTTGGCTCTCTCATGACAAGTCTAGCTACCCCTGGCTGTGATGTTTCGGGGGGAAAACCACCCGAGTTGCGAAGTGCAAAAAAAATTGAAAATGGCATACAATGACCGTTCGTTAAAAATTTATTACCTGGTCAGATACGTGGGTGCAAAATTGAAGGCGTTGATTGTCAACGCCTTCAATTTTCCACCCGTGCGCTTGACCAGGTAATAAATTTTTAACGCCTATTTCAAACGGTCATTGTATGCTCTAGAGCTTCCTCTAGCCACCGGTACCAATTAGAGCACTTCGCAACCCGGAGTGCGGCGATTTTGGGGTGCAGGTTTTTGAGGTCCCTCCGCTTTAGGGTCTAGTAACTTGCCTATAGTTATACCTATGAAACATATTTTAGTATCAAAAGAGAGCACACAGAGAGACCTATCTTTTGAGCTATATATCAAGTCCATACCATGAAGTTTGCAGAATCTACTGAGCTCTAAAGTTGTAACCACAGGTTAAAAAAATAAAAAAATAAAAAATGCAACTGTCACCCCCTATCACAGCTCAAAAGTAGCTCAAAAGTAAAGCCAACTATTTCCACTTTGGTAAAGAAAAACTCTGCTTGGGACCGAGGAGAACTCTGCTTGGGGGCGCAGCTCAGACAGCCAATGAGAACTCTGCTTGGGGGCACAGTTCGGACAGCCAATGAAAACTCTGCTTGGGGGCGCAGTTCGGACAGCCGAGGAGAACTCTGCTTGGGGGCGCAGTTCGGACAGCCAATGAGAACTCTGCTTGGGGGCGCAGTTCGGACAGCCGAGGAGAACTCTGCTTGGGGGCACAGTTCGGACAGCCGAGGAGACAGGAGTCAGGTTGTTGAATGAGGTGGATCCATTGGGTGGACAAAGTGCTGCAGAATCACTCATCTCAACACTACAATAAGGAACAGCCTGGGAAGAAGCTGAGCCAGTCTATTCACACAGTGGGCCAATCTGGGCCTGCCAGCCAGTCCATTCAAACAGTGGGCCAATCTGAGCCTGCCAGCGAGTCCATTCACACAGTGGGCCAATCTGAGCCTGCCAGCGAGTCTATTCACACAGTGGGCCAATCTGGGCCTGCCAGCCAGTCCATTCAAACAGTGGGCCAATCTGAGCCTGCCAGCGAGTCCATTCACACAGTGGGCCAATCTGAGCCTGCCAGCCAGTCCATTCACACAGTGGGCCAATCTGGGCCTTCCAGCCACCAATCTGAGCCTTCTAGCCACCAATCTGAGCCTTCCAGCCAGTCCATTCACACAGTGGGCCAATCTGGGCCTTCCAGCCACCAATCTGAGCCTTCTAGCCACCAATCTGAGCCTTCCAGCCAGTCCATTCACACAGTGGGCCAATCTGAGCCTGCCAGCGAGTCCATTCACACAGTGGGCCAATCTGGGCCTGCCAGCCAGTCCATTCACACAGTGGGCCAATCTGAGCCTTCCAGCCAGTCCATTCACACAGTGGGCCAATCTGAGCCTGCCAGCCAGTCCATTCACACAGTGGGCCAATCTGGGCCTGCCAGCGAGTCCATTCACACAGTGGGCCAATCTGGGCCTGCCAGCCAGTCCATTCACACAGTGGGCCAATCTGAGCCTGCCAGCCAGTCCATTCACACAGTGGGCCAATCTGAGCCTGCTAGTACCACTCTAGATCTGTTAGTGAAAGTTGCCAAGTTATGTCTTCCTGCTAGACACAGGGCCAGGACTACTCCTAGACACAGGGCCAGGACTGCTCCTAGACACAGGGCCAAGACTGCTCCTAGACACAGGGCCAAGACTACTCCTAGACACAGGGCCACGACTACTCCTAGACACAGGGCCAAGACTACTCCTAGACACAGGGCCAAGACTGCTCCTAGACACAGGGCCAAGACTACTCCTAGACACAGGGCCAGGACTACTCCTAGACACAGGGCCAGGACTGCTCCTAGACACAGGGCCAAGACTGCTCCTAGACACAGGGCCAAGACTACTCCTAGACACAGGGCCACGACTACTCCTAGACACAGGGCCAAGACTACTCCTAGACACAGGGCCAAGACTGCTCCTAGACACAGGGCCAAGACTACTCCTAGACACAGGGCCAAGACTGCTCCTAGACACAGGGCCACGACTACTCCTAGACACAGGGCCAAGACTACTCCTAGACACAGGGCCAAGACTGCTCCTAGACACAGGGCCAAGACTACTCCTAGACACAGGGCCAGGACTACTCCTAGACACAGGGCCAGGACTGCTCCTAGACACAGGGCCAAGACTGCTCCTAGACACAGGGCCAAGACTACTCCTAGACACAGGGCCACGACTACTCCTAGACACAGGGCCAAGACTACTCCTAGACACAGGGCCAAGACTGCTCCTAGACACAGGGCCAAGACTACTCCTAGACACAGGGCCAAGACTGCTCCTAGACACAGGGCCAAGACTACTCCTAGACACAGGGCCAGGACTGCTCCTAGACACAGGGCCAGGACTGCTCCTAGACACAGGTCCAGGACTACTCCTAGACACAGGGCCAAGACTGCTCCTAGACACAGGGCCAGGACTGCTCCTAGACACAGGGCCAAGACTGCTCCTAGACACAGGTCCAGGACTACTCCTAGACACAGGGCCAAGACTACTCCTAGACACAGGGCCAAGACTACTCCTAGACACAGGGCCAGGACTACTCCTAGACACAGGGCCAAGACTGCTCCTAGACACAGGGCCAGGACTACTCCTAGACACAGGGCCAGGACTACTCCTAGACACAGGGCCAGGACTACTCCTAGACACAGGACCAAGACTGCTCCTAGACACAGGGCCAGGACTACTCCTAGACACAGGGCCAAGACTGCTCCTAGACACAGGCCAGGACTACTCCTAGACACAGGGCCAGGACTACTCCTAGACACAGGGCCAAGACTACTCCTAGACACAGGGCCAGGACTACTCCTAGACACAGGGCCAAGACTGCTCCTAGACACAGGGCCAGGACTACTCCTAGACACAGGGCCAGGACTACTCCTAGACACAGGGCCAAGACTGCTCCTAGACACAGGGCCAAGACTGCTCCTAGACACATGGCTGGGACTACTCCTAGACACAGGGCCAAGACTGCTCCTAGACACAGGGCCAGGACTACTCCTAGACACAGGGCCAAGACTACTCCTAGACACAGGGCCAAGACTGCTCCTAGACACAGGGCCAAGACTACTCCTAGACACAGGGCCAAGACTACTCCTAGACACAGGGCCAAGACTACTCCTAGACACAGGGCCAGGACTACTCCTAGACACAGGGCCAGGACTACTCCTAGACACTGGGCCAGGACTACTCCTAGACACTGGGCCAGGACTACTCCTAGACACCGGGCCAGGACTACTCCCAGACACAGGGCCAGGACTACTCCTAGACACAGGACCAAGACTGCTCCTAGACACAGGGCCAAGACTACTCCTAGACACAGGGCCAAGACTGCTCCTAGACACAGGGCCAAGACTACTCCTAGACACAGGGCCAAGACTGCTCCTAGACAGAGGGCCAGGACTACTCCTAGACACAGAGGACTACTCCTAGACACAGGGCCAAGACTGCTCCTAGACACAGGGCCAGGACTACTCCTAGACACAGGGCCAAGACTACTTCTAGTTACAGGACTGTGTCCACAGAACTTCCAAATGGAGCAACAATTCTAGACATGACAATAGGAGTTTGCGATAGAATATCATGCCAGCCATGTTCTCCTTCTGGCATCAAGCTAGCAGCCATGAAGACCTCCTGGCAACAAGCTAGCAGCCATGAAGACCTCCTGGCAACAAGCTAGCGGCCATGAAGATCTCCTAGTAAAAAGCTAACAGCCATGAAGATCTCCTAGTAAAAAGCTAACAACCATGAAGATCTCCTAGCAACAAGCTAACAGCCATGAAAATAGTTTTGAAAGGGTTAGAGGGTCTGACCATGTCTTTGTACTGTATTAGCACACACTCATGCTGAGGTCTGATCCTTATAACCAACCATGTAGCCAGTGCAGATGCTCTCTAATGGCGTATTTGTGTTGCCATACATGTTTATCTTTAGGAACTGAAGGTTGGAATGTGAAGTAAGATCAACTGTGATGAACATTACTTTCCAGCGCCAAGTCTTGAGTGGCTATGGCAACGGTGAGTGCTAGAGATGTACAAACACTAGAGAACAATGGCATTGATTTTTTTTCTAAGTCGACTTTGTTAATGTGATGGTTGGTACTAAATTCAAACACACACAAAAAAACACTTGTGGTAGGACTTTGGATCCATGGATTCTGCACACTTCACTGTATGGATTTTATATATAGATCAAATGATAGATCTCTCTGTGTGCTCTCATTTGCTACTACAGCCATACCCCAAGGTACAGGCAGTCAAAGTTGGGGATCTTTTCCTGAAGTGTACAGAATTTATGGAGTTTCAAAGTCATGACCACAAGGTCCTGCATTTGTCCCCCTTGATAGTCGACTTCTTTATAAAAATCAATGCCATTGTTCTCTAGTTTGTACAGCTCCAGCACTCACAGTTGCTATAGCCACTCAAGACTTGATGCTGGAAAATAGCGTTGGTAATGGAGTTTGTGTGGGTGATCTCACTTCACATTCCAACCTGCAGTTCCTAAAGATAAAGTTGTATTAGAAAAGGGTATATACATGTAAATCAGGACCGTGAATGTTATATAAAAACCACGTGTTTTCAGACCCTCTATTAGATGTGGGGGAGAGTGTGGTTGAGAGGTTGGAGAGCATGTTGCAGGCAAACAGCAAACCATCACACACCACTTTATTACCATCACAGTGAGCTAACAATTATTACAGTGAGCTAAGGACTAAGGTTGTTAGCACCACAGTGAGCTAAGGACTAAGGTTGTTAGCACCACAATGAGCTAAGGACTAAGGTTGTTAGCACCACAGTGAGCTAAGGACTAAGGTTGTTAGCACCACAGTGAGCTAAGGACTAAGGTTGTTAGCACCACAGTGAGCTAAGGACTAAGGTTGTTAGCACCACAGTGAGCTAAGGACTAAGGTTGTTAGCACCACAGTGAGCTAAGGACTAAGGTTGTTAGCACCACAGTGAGCTAAGGACTAAGGTTGTTAGCACCACAGTGAGCTAAGGACTAAGGTTGTTAGCACCACAATGAGCTAAGGACTAAGGTTGTTAGCACCACAGTGAGCTAAGGACTAAGGTTGTTAGCACCACAGTGAGCTAAGGACTAAGGTTGTTAGCACCACAGTGAGCTAAGGACTAAGGTTATTAGCACCACAGTGAGCTAAGGACTAAGGTTATTAGCACCACAGTTAGCTAAGGACTAAGGTTGTTAGCACCACAGTGAGCTAAGGACTAAGGTTGTTAGCACCACAGTGAGCTAAGGACTAAGGTTGTTAGCACCACAGTGAGCTAAGGACTAAGGTTGTTAGCACCACAGTGAGCTAAGGACTAAGGTTGTTAGCACCACAGTGAGCTAAGGACTAAGGTTGTTAGCACCACAGTGAGCTAAGGACTAAGGTTGTTAGCACCACAGTGAGCTAAGGACTAAGGTTGTTAGCACCACAGATAGCTAAGGACTAAGGTTGTTAGCACCACAGTGAGCTAAGGACTAAGGTTATTAGCACCACAGTGAGCTAAGGACTAAGGTTGTTAGCATCACAGTGAGCTAAGGACTAAGGTTGTTAGCACCACAGTGAGCTAAGGACTAAGGTTGTTAGCACCACAGTGAGCTAAGGACTAAGGTTGTTAGCACCACAGTGAGCTAAGGACTAAGGTTGTTAGCACCACAGTGAGCTAAGGACTAAGGTTGTTAGCACCACAATGAGCTAAGGACTAAGGTTATTAGCAACAGTGAGCTAAGGACTAAGGTTGTTAGCAACACAGTGAGCTAAGGACTAAGGTTGTTAGCACCACAGTGAGCTAAGGACTAAGGTTGTTAGCACCACAGTGAGCTAAGGACTAAGGTTGTTAACATCACAGTGAGCTAAGGACTAAGGTTGTTAGCACCACAGTGAGCTAAGGTCTAAGGTTGTTAGCACACAGTGAGCTAAGGACTAAGGTTGTTAGCACCACAGTGAGCTAAGGACTAAGGTTATTAGTACCACAGTGAGCTAAGGACTAAGGTTATTAGCACCACAATGAGCTAATGACTAAGGTTATTAGCAACAGTGAGCTAAGGACTAAGGTTGTTAGCACCACAGTGAGCTAAGGTTGTTAGCAACAGTGAGCTAAGGACTAAGGTTATTAGCAACAGTGAGCTAAGGACTAAGGTTATTAGCACCACAGTGAGCTAAGGACTAAGGTTGTTAGCACCACAGTGAGCTAAGGACTAAGGTTGTTAGCACCACAGTGAGCTAAGGACTAAGGTTGTTAGCACCACAGTGAGCTAAGGACTAAGGTTGTTAGCACCACAGTGACTAAGGACTAAGGTTGTTAGCACCTAAGGACTAAGGTTGTTAGCACCACAGTGAGCTAAGGACAAAGGTTATTAGCACCACAGTGAGCTAATGTCTAAGGTGATTAGCAGCACAGTGAGCTAAGGACTAAGGTTGTTAGCACCACAGTGAGCTAAGGACTAAGGTTAGCACTACAGTGAGCTAATGGCTAATGACTAAGGTTATTAGCAGCACAGTGAGCTAAGGACTAAGGTTGTTAGCACCACAGTGAGCTAAGGACTAAGGTTGTTAGCACCACAGTGAGCTAATGACTAAGGTTGTTAGCACCACAGTGACTAAGGACTAAGGTTGTTAGCACCTAAGGACTAAGGTTGTTAGCACAACAGTGAGCTAAGGACAAAGATTATTAGCACCACAGTGAGGTAATGTCTAAGGTGATTAGCAGCACAGTGAGCTAAGGACTAAGGTTGTTAGCACCACAGTGAGCTAAGGACTAAGGTTAGCACT
Source organism: Cladorhizidae sp. MBARI D1340-BT2 (assembly GCA_028752905.1). Lineage (NCBI taxonomy): Eukaryota > Metazoa > Porifera > Demospongiae > Poecilosclerida > Cladorhizidae > Cladorhizidae sp. MBARI D1340-BT2. The sequence continues at coordinate 44,924,273 of JAQNBH010000007.1, forward strand.
ACAGTGAGCTAATGGCTAATGACTAAGGTGATTAGCAGCACAGTGAGCTAAGGACTAAGGTTGTTAGCACCACAGTGAACTAATGACTAAGGTTGTTAGCAACAGTGAGCTAAGGACTAAGGTTGTTAGCACCACAGTGAGCTAAGGACTAAGGTTGTTAGCACCACAGTGAGCTAAGGACTAAGGTTGTTAGCATCACAGTGAGCTAAGGACTAAGGTTATTAGCACCACAGTGAGCTAAGGACTAAGGTTGTTAGCACCACAGTGAGCTAAGGACTAAGGTTAGCACTACAGTGAGCTAATGGCTAATGACTAAGGTTAGCACCACAGTGAGCTAAGGACTAAGGTTTTAGCACCACAGTGAGCTAAGGACTAAGGTTAGCACTACAGTGAGCTAATGGCTAATGACTAAGGTTATTAGCAGCACAGTGAGCTAAGGACTAAGGTTGTTAGCACCACAGTGAGCTAAGGACTAAGGTTGTTAGCAGCACAGTGAGCTAAGGACTAAGGTTGTTAGCACCACAGTGAGCTAAGGACTAAGGTTGTTAGCACCACAGTGAGCTAAGGACTAAGATTGTTAGCACCACAGTGAGCTAAGGACTAAGGTTGTTAGCACCACAGTGAGCTAAGGACTAAGGTTGTTAGCACCACAGTGAGCTAAGGACTAAGGTTGTTAGCACCACAGTGAGCTAAGGACTAAGGTTGTTAGCACCACAGTGAGCTAAGAACTAAGGTTGTTAGCATCACAGTGAGCTAAGGACTAAGGTTGTTAGTACCACAGTGAGCTAAGAACTAAGGTTGTTAGCACCACAGTGAGCTAAGGACTAAGGTTGTTAGCACCACAGTGAGCTAAGGACTAAGGTTGTTAGCACCACAGTGAGCTAAGGACTAAGGTTGTTAGCACCACAGTGAGCTAAGGACTAAGGTTGTTAGCACCACAGTGAGCTAAGGACTAAGGTTGTTAGCACCACAGTGAGCTAAGGACTAAGGTTGTTAGCAACACAGTGAGCTAAGGACTAAGGTTGTTAGCATCACAGTGAGCTAAGGACTAAGGTTGTTAGCACCACAGTGAGCTAAGGACTAAGGTTGTTAGCACCACAGTGAGCTAAGGACTAAGGTTGTTAGCACCACAGTGAGCTAAGGACTAAGGTTGTTAGCACCACAGTGAGCTAAGGACTAAGGTTGTTAGCAACACAGTGAGCTAAGGACTAAGGTTGTTAGCATCACAGTGAGCTAAGGACTAAGGTTGTTAGCACCACAGTGAGCTAAGGACTAAGGTTATTAGCACCACAGTGAGCTAAGGACTAAGGTTGTTAGCACCACAGTGAGCTAAGGACTAAGGTTGTTAGCACCACAGTGAGCTAAGGACTAAGGTTGTTAGCACCACAGTGAGCTAAGGACTAAGGTTGTTAGCACCACAGTGAGCTAAGGACTAAGGTTGTTAGCAACACAGTGAGCTAAGGACTAAGGTTGTTAGCATCACAGTGAGCTAAGGACTAAGGTTGTTAGCACCACAGTGAGCTAAGGACTAAGGTTGTTAGCACCACAGTGAGCTAAGGACTAAGGTTATTAGCAACAGTGAGCTAAGGACTAAGGTTATTAGCAACAGTGAGCTAAGGACTAAGGTTGTTAGCACCACAGTGAGCTAAGGACTAAGGTTGTTAGCAACACATTGTCTTGTCTTCTGAATCATTGCTGATGTGTACTTACCAGACCTGAAGTGGTATAGGCTGAGAACCTGAAGAGACAGTCTGATGTTGGAGATGGATATCTACTTGTATTATGAATGTCTGGTTGAGATAGTAGCAGTGGCCGAGGAATAGCATATCACTGGCCCACAGGAGGAACCTAGAACATTCTTCACAGACACAATCACTGGGATTTCATAGTGTGTCTGTAAGGTGCTCTAGCAGAGAAGCTGCAGGAGCCTTGTGCTGCTCACTCTAGCAGAGAAGCTGCAGGAGCCTTGTGGTGCTCACTCTAGCAGAGAAGCTGCAGGAGCCTTGTGCTGCTCACTCTAGCAGAGAAGCTGCAGGAGGCTGAGAGGAAGACAACAGCACTGCAAAGAATACCAGCAAGAAGAAGAAGAAGCAGAGAGATGAAAGCCTCTACAAGCAACAGTCACAGAGAACACATCGATCAGGAGAGAGCATGGAATCCCTGAGCAGTGGACATGTCAGGAGAGAGCATGGAATCCCTGAGCAGTGGACATGTCAGGAGAGAGCATGGAATCCCTGAGCAGTGGACATGTCAGGAGAGAGCATGGAATCCCTGAGCAGTGGACATGTCAGGAGAGAGCATGGAATCCCTGAGCAGTGGACATGAGCATGGAGTCCCTGAGCAGTGGACATGTCAGGGAATCCCTGAGCAGTGGATGTGTCAGGAGAGAGCATGGAATCCCTGAGCAGTGGATGTGTCAGGAGAGAGGATGAATGCTAGGCAGAGGAGCTGCTGAGTCAAAGTGAGATGCCAGAAGAGCGCATGTGTATAGCACTAGTACTGCTGGGCCATAGTGGAGGCTACTCTGATAGAGTACAGTGTGTGTGTGTGTATAGTACCATCAGATGTTACTGGCACTCCGGGGTCACAGGGGCACTCGCTTCTTGCCACCTCCTCCGTGCTGAGCCATAGGTTCTTGCCACCTCCTCTGTGCTGAGTCGTTGGTTCTTGCCACCTCCTCCTTGCCGAGCCGTTGGTTCTTGCCACCTCCTCCTTGCCGAGCCGTTGGTTCTTGCCACCTCCTCCTTGCCGAGTCGTTGGTTCTTGCCACCTCCTCCTTGCTGAGTCATTGGTTCTTGCCACCTCCTCCTTGCCGAGTCGTTGGTTCTTGCCACCTCCTCCTTGCCGAGTCGTTGGTTCTTGCCACCTCCTCTTTGCCGAGCCGTTGGTTCTTGCCACCTCCTCCTTGCTGAGTCGTAGGTTCTTGCCACCTCCTCCTTGCCGAGCCGTTGGTTCTTGCCACCTCCTCCTTGCCGAGCCGTTGGTTCTTGCCACCTCCTCCTTGCCGAGTCGTTGGTTCTTGCCACCTCCTCCATGCTGAGTCGTTGGAGTTTTGTCTTGTCATTAGTGCATTTGTCTTGATGAAGTTTGGGTAGCGGATAATTTCCGTGGGGCAATATTTTTGTGGCTTTCACTAACCAAGCAGTTTGTGGGGGAAACCCCTGGTGTTGTAATGAACTTGCCATGTGTGGTTGGTAACCACACCTTTTCAATTTGGGGGTGGAATCTGGCAGGCGAATTGTTTCAAAGTAGAGGTTGTGATTCTAGGTTACCACCTTTAAGAACATTTGGGATGCTGCTGCGGGCTATTCTTACTAGAAACTGACAATCAGCATGCATGACCATTCTGCTGAGGTCTGGACGTGTAGTTGGTCCCGTTTGAAAGATATCCTCAATCTGTTCTCTATTTCTACGGGCAGGTGGAGTGCTTCGTTGTTGAGCCTATTAAAGTAGTGAAATGGCGTCGGGAAACCGCTAGCCAGTTAAGCATGGTTAAAGACAGGTTAAGCCTGGCCTGGTTAGAATCCAGGTTATAGTTAGAACAGGTTAATCCTGGTTCACAGTTAAGTCTTGTTAGAATCAAGGTTAAGTCTGTTTAGAATAGGTTTAAGCCTGGTTAGAATAGGTTTAAGCCTGGTTAGAATCAGGGTTAAACCTGATTATAATCCAGGTTAATCCTGGTTAGAATCAAGGTTAAACCTGGTTAAAATCCGGGTTAAGCCTGGTTAGAACAGGTTAAGCCTGGTTATATTCAAGGTTAAGCCTGGTTAGAATCCAGGTTAAAGCAATGTTTATAAACACGGCGACTGTTACCTTGATTGAAGTGAGGTAAGTTTAGAGCCACTTCCAAACTTCTCGGTATTGAAAACAGTCGAAGGTTTTCAGAGGTCAAGGTACATAGACTAAACTCAAAAGCTTGTCTGAGTTATGAGAAGCTGTTGTCTGGTGAACAGTTGGGAAGAAATCCAAACTAAGGAGATGAATTAACAAATACAAACCATTTGTAGTAAACATGTTTCTCTAGGACCTTGTAAAGAGATGGCCAGTGTAGTTACCTCTAGGACCTTGTAAAGAGATGGCCAGTGTAGTTGCCTCTAGGATCTTGTAAAGAGATGGCCAGTGTAGTTGCCTCTAGGACCTTGTAAAGAGATGGCCAGTGTAGTTGCCTTGTAAAGAGATGGCCAGTGTAGTTACCTCTAGGACCTTGTAAAGAGATGGCCAGTGTAGTTGCCTCTAGGACCTTGTAAAGAGATGGCCAGTGTAGTTACCTCTAGGACCTTGTAAAGAGATGGCCAGTGTAGTTGCCTCTAGGACCTTGTAAAGAGATGGCCAGTGTAGTTACCTCTAGGACCTTGTAAAGAGATCCAGTGCCTCTAGTTTTGAAGATGAAATGGATAAGTCTCTCCTTGGGAGTGGCCAAAGACATAGATTTGGGGGGAGGGGGCTCAGAGAAAGCTCAGTGTACATGTCTGCCCTCAGGTGGCGTGTGGCAGCTGTTCATGTAACCTCATGAGGAGTTACTATTTGGAACTACCTCCAGCAGTGCCACACATGACCCTCTCTAGCACCCATAGAGCCTCACAGAGAGCATGATATGGCCCTCCACTTCTAGCACCCATAGTGCCCTCACAGAGAGCATGCTAGATAGCCCTCCACTTCTAGCACCCATAGTGCCCTCACAGAGAGCATGCTAGATAGCCCTCCACTTCTAGCACCCATAGTGCCCTCACAGAGAGCATGCTAGATAGCCCTCCACTTCTAGCACCCATAGTGCCCTCACAGAGAGCATGCTAGATAGCCCTCCACTTCTAGCACCCATAGAGCCCTCACAGAGAGCATGCTAGATAGCCCTCCACTTCTAGCACCCATAGTGCCCTCACAGAGAGCATCCCTCCACTTCTAGCACCCATAGTGCCCTCACAGAGAGCATGCTAGATAGCCCTCCACTTCTAGCACCCATAGAGCCTCACAGAGAGCATGATATGGCCCTCCACTTCTAGCACCCATAGTGCCCTCACAGAGAGCATGCTAGATAGCCCTCCACTTCTAGCACCCATAGTGCCCTCACAGAGAGCATGCTAGATAGCCCTCCACTTCTAGCACCCATAGTGCCCTCACAGAGAGCATGCTAGATAGCCCTCCACTTCTAGCACCCATAGAGCCTCACAGAGAGCATGATATGGCCCTCCACTTCTAGCACCCATAGTGCCCTCACAGAGAGCATGCTAGATAGCCCTCCACTTCTAGCACCCATAGAGCCTCACAGAGAGCATGATATGGCCCTCCACTTCTAGCACCCATAGTGCCCTCACAGAGAGCATCCCTCCACTTCTAGCACCCATAGTGCCCTTACAGAGAGCATCCCTCCACTTCTAGCACCCATAGTGCCCTTACAGAGAGCATGCTGTAATCCCTCGTCCCTATTTCCTACTTTCTTGAGAGTGTCTGTTAAAGTGTTTGTGGCTTATAAATTAGTCGATCAGCTTGAGGTTATAAGAGTTTCTTTCTCTCCACTGACAATACTTTCCTCTTCCATTTTTCTCTCCTTGTCTCTCTCCTGTCTCTCCTCGCTCTCTGCAGAACTATTTCTTAGGAAAAAGGAAGATGACATTCGCATCTCCCTCCAGGAGTTGTCTCAGCACACCTACAATGAGGATGACATCATTAACGAGCTACAGGCCATGGTTTCTGATGTGACACACACAAGGAAGGCCATTCCTCAAGCTATTCCGCTACAGGAACTGTCACAATTGAACTCTGAAGCTCTGCAACGAGGCACTTCTTTCTTGAGAACTCAAGCAAGGAACTTGGAGGTCGCACAGGGCAGGACGGGAGGAAGGGGAACACAGGCCGAGGGGAGGGGGGAGGAGACACAAGAGGCAGGCACTGTGCTGGCACAGGCAGAGAGAGAAGGAGGGGCACACAGAGTGGGGGCACTGACACGGAATGATAGAGGAGGAGTGGACTCACATGGAGACAGAGGTTCACACGGAGACAGAGGTTCACACGGAGACAGAGGTTCACACGGAGACAGAGGTTCACACGGAGACAGAGGTTCACACGGAGACAGAGGTTCACACGGAGACAGAGGTTCACACGGAGACAGAGGTTCACACGGAGACAGAGGTTCACACGGAGACAGAGGTTCACACGGAGACAGAGGTTCACACGGAGACAGAGGTTCACACGGAGACAGAGGTTCACACGGAGACAGAAGAGGTGACCCACAGGGAAACAGAGATGTGGTACCACAGGTGGGGGTCAAAGAGAAAAGAAGAGAGTGGGAGGAGAGAGGCAATGGAAGGAGACCCATGAACTACGTATTTTCTCCCCTCTCGAATCAATTCGTCAGCAACAGTAGTAGTAGTAGTAGTAGAACCCCCCTATATTTGGGTAATGGTCCCCACTCTACCATGGGTATTGCAGCAGCTAACTCCAGTTATGTATAGCAATGAAGTATTTATCACATGTGTCCTGTTAGTTGTGTCCTGTTAGTTGTGTCCTGTTCATTGCCTGTTCATTGTCTCTGGTGCAAATGCACACGGTAATCAGTGCATGTATGTGTGTGGGGGTGGGTGCACGCCTGTCCTGTCAGGAATACACAGCAGCTGTTTTTATTTATTCTACTACTACTACTACTACTACTACTACTACTACTACTACCACTACCATGTACATTATGTAATTACACAATGTCTATACTGAAGTCATTGATGAATGAGTTGACAGCATGAATACAAGTTGACCGTGAATACAGTAATGAGTCCAATCAAGAGCATGAATACACTGAGAAGTCATATTCAAGGCTATTTCTGTATATGTAATGAGGAGCATGTACCTGATGCATGTCACATGACTCAGAACCAGATAAACTGGCTTGCAGCCATATACGTATATATTGATACCTATATACTATATAGTTATTCACAAGGCTCTGAGTTATAGCCACAGCAAAACGGCGATGTGGCCAAAAAGGTCATGCCCTCCCTGCTGAGCACCCCAGATGTCGATTGTTTATACCACACCCACATGGACATCACTAATTCAGTTAGTATGTTCTCCAAGAGCAACTGCAGTTGTTAAAATTGAAGACAAAATTGTAAGTACAGAATAATAGGTACAGAATAGTTCCTAAAGCACAAATTATAAGATGAGCTGCTATCTTTTTCCTGTTCACACATAATTATACTAGCTACATGTGCTATAGCTATTATACTAGCACATGTGCTATAGCTATTATACTAGCGCATGTGCTATAGCTATTATACTAGCGCATGTGCTATAGCTATTATACTAGCACATGTGCTATAGCTATTGTACTAGCTATTATACTAGGCACATGTGCTATAGCTATTATACTAGCACATGTGCTATAGCTATTGTACTAGCTATTATACTAGGCACATGTGCTATAGCTATTATACTAGCACATGTGCTATAGCTATTATACTAGCTACATGTGCTATAGCTATTATACTAGCTACATGTGCTATAGCTATTATACTAGGCACATGTTTATATTTTCAATGAACTCTCAGTTGACAACATTAGCTACAATATCCTTCTCAAGATGGCGACGAGGACGAAGTAGGGAATTAGGGGAATTGCATTTTGTCGTGTGGTGAAAGTGTTGGTGCGGAGGTTGGGAGGGTTTGCTGAGGATAGGATTTTGACGGAAGCATAGGAGGATTTAAGAGTTGGATATGTTCGGACCAGTGGTTGGTGTTGAGAGGAGTTTGTGAAGTGAGGAAGAGCGAGAAGAAAAGTTCATATCTGGCTTTCCTGGACATAAGTAAGACATGTGACAAGCTGAGGCAGTAGGGAGTTAAGGAGAGAATATGTGTAGGATTGTATAGTTGGGTGGAGACGACAGTGATGGAAGGAGGTCAAGGTGGTTTGCTGTGGAGAATGGACTTAGGCAGGGATATCCTTTGTCTCCACTTCTTTTCGATATTGATGGGAATGGCAGAGGAGTTGGAGAGAGCTGAGCTAGGAGTCAAAGTGGAAGGCTCTTGGTGTGGGGCAATTATGTATGCAGATGTTGTTACAGGCTTATGTGTTAAGTGGAAGATGAAGTTTAATAGTAAGAAGAGCAAGGTCATGGTAGTTAGGGAAGAAGGAAGCAGGAGTGCATTGGAGGATTGGTAAGGAGATTTTGGAAGAGGTCCAAGAATTCAAGTACTTAGGAGTATGGTTTGATAGGAAGCTAAGGGGTGATGTTCAGTTAGAGAAGATGGCAAAGAAGGCAGAAGAGTGGGGTAGGAAGGTGACATGGATGAGTAGAATTGGGACAGACAGGAAGAATGGTGTGGGAGCTTCTAGTGAGACCTAGTATGGAGCATGCCGAAGTGTGGTGGACAGGAGGACATAATGCTTGCAAGAAGTTGGAGTCAGCACAGATGAGAGTGGGCAGGAGACTGTTGGGGGCAAGGTAACACAGTAGCAGGAGTGGCAATACGGGGAGACAAGGGGTGGAGGAAGCTAGAGGAGAGGAGGGAAGATTTGTTTGATAAGATATTAGAACAGGTAAAAATAGTTGTGATGGAGGAATATGGTGGGAAGAATACGAGATCTTGAGGAGAAAATATGAGCTAAACAACGAGGTTGGATCAGTACGCAAGTGGAAGGGGAAAGTGAAGGTGAGAAATTAGAAGGATTGGGAGGAGGAAGTAAACAGCAAGAGTAGGCTGAAGTTTTATAAATTGGCAAAGAATGGTGCAGGGGTGGAGAGGTATGTGAGGTCCATGCATGGTCAGGAAGGTGTGTGGTTGCAATTTAGACTGAGGACTGCATCAGCTGGGTTGTTAGAGGATAAGAAGAGATGTGGGGATGAGAGGTGTATAATGTGTGATAGTGGAGCAGGAGAGGATGTGGGATATTTCTTGGTAATGTGTGAGGAATTCGAGAGGTGTCGGCTATGACGTGTGCAGAATTGCAGGGGCTGGACAGTGGTGGGACGAGTGGGTAAGGATGGAAAAGTGGCATTGCTTTTGGGGAAAGATGTGGAGGGAGTAAGGGATGCAGTGATGGAGGAGGTGGGCGAGTGTGTTATGTATTGGGTAGGGAAGTGGTGGCAGAAGAGAAAGGAACTGTTGTATGGTGAGCTGAGGAATGATCTTTGGTCCCCTCCCCTCCCCCTCCTTGAGCAGCGGAACACTCATAACGATTGTATTATGGATAGCTAATTAAGTACCGTTGATTGTTCTTAGTGTTAGTTAATGTTACATAGTGTCACACTGTGTTGTAGTATATGTGGTGGCCTTAACAGGCTCAGCAGGATCAAGATTATATTCTCTCGACGTTTCAACAAGAGCATCTCATCACTATCCCTCTACACCTAGCAAGTTTGTTCCATTCTATCTTCATCCTCTTTCATCTAGGGAGCCACCACTCAGTGACTCCACCCACAGCAAGTACTCCTCCTCCATCTCAAAAAGTGTCACTTTCCCTTCAGTGAATAAATTCGAGCATAATTTTCCCCTCAGATTCTATTCTCGGATTCTCATACTAGGTACCTATTATTCTTTCACAGTTATACTGAGATTCCCCCATTATTCTCAAAATTATTGTCAATTATTCTCAAGATTATTATCGCAATATGTATGGTTCCGATAGTTATGCAGTTGCAAGCAAGTTATCCAGCAACAATAATCAGCTACAGCAGCTAATTGACTATGCTAAAGCATGTGCCAAGCCTGCATATGATTATTTCCACAAACAATTTGGAAGTGACCTGAAAGAAGCAGTTTCGGTCTTTCAGTATTCCTACCAAAATTAACGAGCTAAAACCCACCAGCAATGACATAGAAAATCTCCGTGTCATTCCTTTTCTTGATACTAACACTATCATTGACGGGTTGAAGAGCGAGTTAGCTCTTTATATGGCTAAAGCCAATGGATTATCAGCAGATATTGACAAGCTACTATGGTGGAGAAGACACAAATCTGAACTTCCCTTGTGGTCTAACAGTTATACATCTGTTTTGGTTCTTCAACCATCATCTGCTGCAGCAGAGAGAGTGTTTTCTCTGCTAGCTAATTCTTTTAGCGAGCAACAAACAGTTTCTTTGAAGATTATGTGCAAGCTTCACTTATGCCAGCTTGGTTTTTGGGCTCCTTGAAAAAAGACCAATCCAGCCTTTCATAAACTCATCCAGTATTGGCATTCTCATGTGTTCCCCAACATGATCAAGAGTATGAGCAAAACATCCAATATCGATGAGTTTATGGTAAACAATGCTCAAGGTGCGAACTGCAGTGCTGTTGACAGATGCACGGTCACACATGCAAGCTAACCAGCATGTTTGGTGCAATACCTAGCTCAGTAGATAAGCATACAATCAACTGATGAGCAAGTTCCACTTCTCCAGTTAGCATAAGTCTAACCACAAGCTGCTTTATGTTAAACTGCTGATCAACAAAACATAGTAGAATTACCAATGCCCTCACAAACACGAGTAGTCACTGATACTTGCTTATCGTTGATTTGGGCTTCCAATTCTTGATGATGAATAAATGGTATATACCAGCTGACGTAGATTCTGGATGCTGGTGAGTCGAAATGCAGTTTCTTCTAAAACCTCACGAAAGCAGTCTATTTTATTGATAGGTACACCTGCCTTCATAAAAGCTGTTACTACTTTAATCCGAAAAATGCGATCAGATTCAGGAAGGGTTTCTCCAACTGGATGAGCATCTTTACTATAGCTTTTAAGCATGTCAGCTATATATGTATGTTTCTTTCTCTCTTATCTTTTGTTGCCAAACGTTTTTCCCCAGTATCATACCTGTAGATTTTACATAATACACTTTTTTTTGAGTGAATCACCCTGCATCCATTACAAAATAATTTCCCAAAGTTACACACAAACATTCCTTGGAGAATTCTTTTACATGTTTTTTCCCTCTAGTATCTCTAGTAGTCATTGTCATATTGATCTCAAGGCTCACTGAACAATTAAATTATTACCAGCCAGGCGGAGTGGCTGCAACTAGATAAACGCAGGTGGTCCTGGTTCTGTCACAATCCCTCTCGAAAACGTGCAAACCATAAAATTTTATTCTACGTGGCAGGTAAAGGATCGTCTATTAAACAAATTTGTTCCTCTAAACTGCTTTGTGGGTTTGGCCTAAACTATTCATTTTCTGCTTTAACGGGTTTGAGGATGTTCTTAACAGCATGTCCAGTTTTAAGAGAATTAGAGGTCAAGGCATTTGTTACTACTCATCCCTAGATAGCCACACAAAACGTGCAAACCATAAAAATTTATTCTACGTGGAAGGTAAAGGATCGTCTATTAAACAAATATGTTCTTGATAACATACTCAACTGCTTTGTGGGTTTGGCATAAACCATTCATTTTCTGCTTAACGGGTTTGAGGATGTTCTTAACAGCATGTCCAGTTTTAAGAGAATTAGAGGTCAAGGCATTTGTTACTACTCATCCCTAGATAGCCACACAGCTGTTGCTTTGCTTGTCTTGGCCAGTAACAATCTCATTGTCATCGTTGCCTAGTTGTCACATTCAAGATACATTCATGATTATGTACTCGTTGCCAATTCCATATTTGCCAATTCTTGTAAAAGCAAATTAACCATCCAAGCTAGCACAATAACTTGTAAACTGTTCAAACACACGTCTCTATAACCTCCGTCCACGACGACCACCCTTCCTTCGTGTACTATCAGATGGGATTGGAGTAACATCTTCAATTCTTCCAATCTTCATTCCCGCTCTTGCAAGAGCACGCAGAGCTGACTGAGCACCAGGTCCAGGGGTCTTAGTCCTGGTGCCCCCTGTAGCCCTAAGTTTGATATGTAAAGCCGTCACACCTCTCTCCTTGCACATCCCAGCCACATCCTGTGCAGCCAACATGGCAGCATACGGAGAAGCCTCATCACGATCAGCCTTCACCTTCATACCGCCAGTGACCCTGGCAATCGTCTCCCTTCCAGAGAGGTCTGTCACATGGACAAAGGTGTCATTGAAGGATGCGAATATGTGGGCGACACCAAATACATTCTCTCCCTCTGCCACTTGGGGTCCAAGCTTCACATTCTCCTCCTCTACCTTCTTTCCCTTCCTCTTAGCCATGCTGCAGTTGTATCTGACAGAAGAGAACAGCTGTATCACGTGAATGCGACCATGCGGCTTATTTTAGCGCATGCGCTTTGCTACACTAGAGCCTTAGATTCACAAACAGTTCGCGTTCACTTAGCTATAACTTTCTAAATATACACACAAAGTGAGACCTCCATACTGCTCGTGTTCTGGTATAGAAGACACTTTTTTCCTTTTCAGTTAGCACAGTGTCGAATTGACCACAGGAATTACATGCGCGAGCTGAGCGCCAATACAAATAAAAGCGAACAGAACTTTTCAATGAACTCGCAATTGAACTTGAAATTATATTCTCACGTTAATTAAGACTAGATGCTCTGGTCCTCGACGTTACGACTAGATCTAGTCGAAAACGTGGAGAGAATACAGAAGTGCACATGATCTAGGTTCTATCCTTGAGCTTTGTTTGGGTCCAAGGCACGCAAGGTTTGGTACAATTGCAGTTTAGGGCCACAATTGGCGTCGCGTGAATTTCCGCGCATTCCACCATCCGCGCACACGGGAGAATCTAGAGGAGTCTTACTTATTAGCGGTCTTACAAGGAAATTGATGAAGCTAAATTTGGCAAAAGAAAATACAACAGGGGCCGAATCACAAATGGGAAGTGGATCCTAGGAGGAGTAGAACGTGGCACTGATAAAGTGTTTCTAGCTGTTGTGCCTTGCCGTGATGCCAACACGCTCATCCCTGTAATCCAGCTTCCTGGCACAGAGATTCACACGGATGAATGGAGAGCCTATACGAGTCTCAGTCAAGTTGGGTATAGACACCTAACAGTCAACCATTCTCAGCATTTTGTTGACCCTGTCACTGGTGCATACACCCAATCCATCGAGGGTACATACCACTAATTCTGTAAAGCAATAATCTATCTATCTGAGAAGTTATTGTGAAGTAACCTACCTTCCGCGATATGAAAAAGTGGCGGGAAGAGGCGCGGAGGCCAGACTCATCCCCATGGTTAAATGAGTCCTCTAATGTTGGTATCAAAATTGTTCTTGTAGATAATCCTGTTTCCTTCGCCAATCTCTCATTCTCTCTGTCCTATATATGAGTAACTTTTACTTCCTTGAGGAACTCATTCACATTTGAGAAGATGTACTTTGACTGCAATGAATTGATGGATGTATTCCTTGACCAGTTGTCATCCAGACTATGAGTAGGACCTTTGCCACCATCACTGATGCCACACTCTTCGTCTTGAGTATTATTCTGTTATATGCACACGTTCTAGTATATATATGGACTTGCTTGGAATGTTGACCTAATGGTTTGGTTGCTTCCTCAGGTCCCAGCCTGTCATCATCATCATGACATCAATGCTGTACAGAACAGTACTGAATAATTTAATCTTCAAAATGCCGAGTCCCTTGGGGCCATCACATCCCAGCGCAGTGCAGTACAACAGTAATTAAATATAATGACAGTAAATGAGGTAAGATGACTTGTGTAATAAACACTATGGCATACATATCTGGTAATAAGTTAGATGTAAATTAAGTTCTTCTCCAGAACTCTGCGGGCAATGCTATATAGTCTGTCTTGAGCAACATCACCAGCTCTTTCTTCTTCACCTTCCACTGGGTATGCCATTGCTCCGGAGGCCTATTTGTTGTGGGGTTCTGGCATCAAGATTGGACTCCTCAATGTTTTGAACTTGGCATAGACCCAATGTCACTGTGTGCATTTAGCAGACGAGTTTGTGAAATAGAATGAGATGGTGATCAGGTTTAACTCAAACAGATTTCAGATTTCTCAAGAGAAGAATCTTCTTAGTCATTATCAATCAAACTGAATGTGTGGATTGAGGTGATTATTTCTTTCAGAAGATGTCTCTAACACATGATCGACATCACTCTCAAATTGGAATGCTGATTTCCAGCTGATGACACGAAATGCAGGTAATCAATTTACCTCTTATATATGAGCATAAGAAAAGAAATCCTGTTTGTATTTAATGTACTATCACCCACTTCTAATCCAAGCAAACAGCAGGAAGGGCTAAGGCAAGGAACTGGGCAAGTAAGAGCCAATACACATTTGCTGGTGTGTCTTCCAGTGGCTCTCAGAAGGAATGCTGACAGATCTTGTGTTAGCATGTTAGCATGGGTCACTCTGGGTCAAACTCGTTGTGTGTCACTATTGTTTATTTCAAAACATTGAGGAGTCCAATCTTGATGCCAGAACCCCACAACAAATAGGACTCCAGAGCAATGGCATACAGTGGAAGGTGAAGAAGAAGTTGCACATTAGAACTGGTAATGTTGCTCAAGACAGACTATATAGCATTGCCCGCAGAGTTCTACAGAAGAACTTAATTCTAGAAGTCAAATTTGCATGAGTGGTAATAGTGCATTCTCTGGGTCTGGGAGAAGAGTTGTAAGGTGAACATTATGCAAGCATTGTGGTCTAAGAAAACAATTCTACGTTACAATGATAGAGGAACATTGTCTACCACTGCAAACAATTAAGTCCCAGAGACATGGAGTATAGCTACTTCTGAATGCTTTGTTCCTGCCATGGCTTCAGATATATAAATATGAGTGTTCCTGCCATAGCTTCAGATATATAAATATGAGTGTCCCTGCCATGGCTTCAGATGTATAAATATGAGTGTCCCTGCCATGGCTTCAGATATAGTTCCTGCCATGGGTTCAGATATATAAATATGAGTGTCCCTGCCATGGTTTCAGATATATAAATATGAGTGTTCCTGCCATGGCTTCAGATATATAAATATGAGTGTTCCTGCCATGGCTTCAGATATATAAATATGAGTGTTCCTGCCATGGCTTCAGATATATAAATATGAGTGTCCCTGCCATGGCTTCAGATATATAAATATGAGTGTTCCTGCCATGGCTTCAGATATATAAATATGAGTGTCCCTGCCATGGCTTCAGATATATAAATATGAGTGTTTCTGCCATGGCTTCAGATATATAAATATGAGTGTCCCTGCTGTGGCTTCAGATATAAATATTTTCCACGCAAATAGAGAGAACAGTGTTGGCAGAAGTTCAAATGGAAGTTATGAAACAGAGTTCTTATAATAATGGCTGTGACTGGCACTGCTGCACATCTAACAAGAGGACCACAAGCTTCCCCATATCCACTCAAGGGACCACTCTCCACTGTGGTCCTTGGACAGAACTCTCCAGGTGAGGACACTCACTTCTTTCGATCTCTTGGATACTTTCCCAAACCCTTCGCTCAGCCACACCTTGCCCATTTGAATTAAGGTGAAGCTTGTGAGTAACTGATTTTCTCCCTCTGACCAAGCGGGCATCTTGCAGCTGCTACTTTCTTGCACACTTACAAATAATCTGAAGCCATGGCAGGAACAGCCATGGCAGGGACACTCATATTTATATATCTGGCTGCAGATATATAAATATGAGTGTCCCTGCTGTGGCTTCAGATATAAATATTTTCCACACAAATAGAGAGAACAGTGTTGGCAGAAGTTCAAATGGAAGTTATGAAACAGAGTTCTTATAATAATGGCTGTGAGACTGGCACTGCTGCATATCTAACAAGAGGACCACAAGCTTCCCCATATCCACTCAAGGGACCACTCTCCACTGTGGTCCTTGGACAGAACTCTCCAGGTGAGGACACTCACTTCTTTCGATCTCTTGGATACTTCCCCAACCCTTCGCTCAGCCACACCTTGCCCATTTGAATTAAGGTGAAGCTTGTGAGTAACTGATTTTCTCCCTCTGACCAAGCGGGCATCTTGCAGCTGCTACTTTCTTGCACACTTACAAATAAAAGACTTCCTCTTAATAATGGTAATCTATCTCCCTCCCATAACGGTAATCTATCTCCCTCCCATCATGGTAATCTATCTCCCTCCCATCATAGTAATCTATCTCCCTCCCATCATGGTAATCTATCTCCCTCCCATCATGGTAATCTATCTCCGTCCATCATGGTAATCTATCTCCCTCCCATCATGGTAATCTATCTCCCTCCCATCATGGTAATCTATCTCCCTCCCATCATGGTAATCTATCTCCCTCCCATCATGGTAATCTATCTCCATCCATCATGGTAATCTATCTCCCTCCCATCATGGTAATCTATCTCCCTCCCATAATGGTAATCTATCTCCCTCCCATCATGGTAATCTATCTCCCTCCCATAACGGTAATCTATCTCCCTCCCATCATGGTAATCTATCTCCCTCCCATCATGGTAATCTATCTCCCTCCCATCATGGTAATCTATCTCCATCCATCATGGTAATCTATCTCCCTCCCATCATGGTAATCTATCTCCCTCCCATAATGGTAATCTATCTCCCTCCCATCATGGTAATCTATCTCCCTCCCATAACGGTAATCTATCTCCCTCCCATCATGGTAATCTATCTCCCTCCCATAATGGTAATCTATCTCCCTCCCATCATGGTAATCTATCTCCCTCCCATAACGGTATCTATCTCCCTCCCATCATGGTAATCTATCTCCCTCACATAATGGTAATCTATCTCCCTCCCATAATGGTAATCTATCTCCCTCCCATCATGGTAATCTATCTCCCTCCCATAACGGTAATCTATCTCCCTCCCATAACGGTAATCTATCTCCCTCCCATCATGGTAATCTATCTCCCTCCCATCATGGTAATCTATCTCCCTCCCATCATGGTAATCTATCTCCCTCCCATCATGGTAATCTATCTCCCTCCCATAAGTAATCTATCTCCCTCCCATCATGGTAATCTATCTCCCTCCCATAATGGTAATCTATCTCCCTCCTATCATGGTAATCTATCTCCCTCCCATCATGGTAAGTGATTCCAAAGTCTCCCCATCAACCAACTATGAAATATCCACTCCGAACCCTTTTGCTAGTCAACAGCATGCATTTTACTCCACTTGGTATAAAGAGTTGTTTGGCTACACACTGCATAAAGATGGTGTCCTTTGCTTTTATGCTTTGTAGCCGACAAGAAGAACTTCACCTAATACTCAGAATAAAGATGATGTGATTTGTAAGACTAGCTTCTCAAACAGGAAGAAAGCTTTAAAAGATATGGGGGGAATGCTTAGCATAGGTTGCAAATGAAAGGAAAGAGAGAGTAGAAAGATGCTGCAAGTTAGCTTTTCTTGGTATTTGTTTCCTTGCCAGACAAGGACTTTCTTTGAGAAGTACTTGCAGAGTTATGGAAGATGTGTAAATATGATTCAGATTTTATTCAGTTTCTCAGAACATGAGGTGAAGATAATGCACACATTCTTGACTTCAAAAAGAGTTTACAAGCCCAGGCATCCACAAGGAAAAAGTATTTTGGCCTTACAAACCATTTGCAGTGAAATTTCTGGGCAATGGTATAGTTTTATGGTGGATGAATTTATCAAACATACAACAGATCATAATGCCTGAGGTGTGTAGCTGATGATCTGACTCTTCATGAAGTCTTAGAGCTGTGTAGCTTAGGGTTGACTAATGCAAATACAAAATAGTTTTGCTCCGAATGACTCATTGGCGTCCAGTATTATGACTGTACAAGCAAAATGTCTGGCTTAAAATCTGGTGTTGTCTCCCAAATAATGGCTGAGGAACCCAGCCCCCCCATATACAATGTTATAATGGCTGGGGAACCCAGGCCCCCCATATACAAAGCTATAATGGCTGAGGAACCATCTATATATGAAGCTAGGGACAGTGAGGAATGAAACTAGGGGGAGTGAGAAATGAAACTAGGGGCACATAAAATAAAAGTCCACAAAAGGTACTACGTTCTTTGGCATCCCATGCTTCAGTAGAATATCACTAGAGATGGCATCCCATGCTTCAGTAGAATATCACTAGAGATGGCATTCCGTGCTTCAGTAGAATATCACTAGAGATGGCATCCCATGCTTCAGTAGAATATCACTAGAGATGGCATTCCGTGCTTCAGTAGAATATCACTAGAGATGGCATTCCGTGCTTCAGTAGAATATCACTAGAGATGGCATCCCATGCTTCAGTAGAATATCACTAGAGATGGCATTCCGTGCTTCAGTAGAATATCACTAGAGATGGCATTCCGTGCTTCAGTAGAATATCACTAGAGATGGCATCCCATGCTTCAGTAGACTATCACTAGAGATGGCATCCCATGCTTCAGTAGAATATCACTAGAGATGGCATCCCATGCTTCAGTAGAATATCACTAGAGATGGCATTCCGTGCTTCAGTAGAATATCACTAGAGATGGCATCCCATGCTTCAGTAGACTATCACTAGAGATGGCATCCCATGCTTCAGTAGAATATCACTAGAGATGGCATCCCGTGCTTCAGTAGAATATCACTAGAGATGGCATCCCATGCTTCAGTAGAATATGATGGGAAGCAGGCTGTGCTGCAGGAGACTGGCCAAGTCTGCCACCCCAGAATGAGAGAGCAACCCCAATCTCAAGGTACTGAACTGCACTAAACCAAGAGGGGAGGATATGCCGAATTAGATTGGCATCGGCAGAAGCCAAAAAGGCAGAGGGAGCAAGATGAACCACACTCCTAATTCCAATTCCCCCATGATTCACTGGGAGGGTGGCCTGTAGCCAAGAAGAGTTATTGTTCTGAAAATCCATGTTGGAGATGCTGAGGATTGACTTGAGAAAGTGATCATAAGCTGGGAGATGACTGGAAGAGAAACAGGGAGCCGAGCAAAGAATGTGCATCATATTAGGGATTATAAATGAGTGACACAACGTGAGCATCATGTGAGCATCATGTGAGCATCATGTGAATGCAAGTGACAAAGTCTATCATCCATCAACTGCAGTAGCTCTGCCTCTCCCTTACACAAGCATTCACTGATTGTAAACCTTCAATAGGAGAGGCCAAGCGGGTGGGTTAATAATGCCTCCAGTACGAGCAACAAAGACAATCCCTCTAGAGCGGTGGTTCCCAACCTTTTTGGAACCATTACCCAAATCACCCTACCCTCCCTGCTCCATTACCCATACTTGTGCCATAAAAAATAATTTTATGAATTTTTATTTGGCTGTATAGCTAATTGTGTTAGTAAGTATTAGTAGTCAGTTAGTTGGTCATTACAAAACTAATCACATCAATGAGATGGTTGAGTTTGCATTTTGTTAGCCAAGTATATATTCAATACGTGGTTTTTTAGAACTGAGAGCATCATTTCACGTCTCCAACTGGTTCCATTTCTTGGTTTCCATTCCCATGATGGAAAAGCCTCGCACACATTGGGGAGTGGTCAAGGAAGTCAGGATCTTTAGAGCCTGTCTCACCAAGGTTGGTGTGGCAGAAGGTTTCCAGGTCCTTGTTCTGGAATTCCAGCTTCCAAGCCTCATGCTGCACTCTCAGAGTTATCTACTCCTCTTTTGCTGGAAAGACTTTCATCAACCTCATCCTCATCAGCCACAAAAGGCTGCTGGCACCACTGAAGGCAGGAGGTGTCCAGATCAGGGAAGTATTTCTCCATCTTTCTGACCAATTTGTCCAAGTGGGCCTGGATGTCTGCTTTCAAAATTTCTAGGATATCTTGACCACGCTCGCTCTCATCAACAAACTTGTCAAGTGTGGGGAACTGTGCCACTATACCCTTTGCAACTCTCTTGCTCACAATTTAGCTTTCCGATAAATGCAGAAATGGCTTGTTTTGCATCTATGATTGTCAACCTTCCCTCCTGAAGTGCCAAGTTTCCTCTGTAGAGTTCATTGAAGATGTCGCCCAAATAGCACAGACGGAAAAGCCATTCATGGTCAGAAAAGAGGTGTGCCAAGTCGGATCCTTTTTTCTGCAAAAATAGTTGCACTGCCTCCTGAAGCTATTCACAACCTTCACAACCTTGCCTTGAGACAGGCACCTTACTTCGGTGTGGTAGAGAAGCACTTCATACTTCTCGCCCATCTCTTTGCCAATTCTTTGAGCACAAGGCTGTTGAAGTCTTTGGCTTTTCGAAGTGAACAACATTAACAAGTTGGCCAGATATGCTTTCAAGGCATCTGGGAGTGTCTTGGATGCAAGTGTATATCAGTGAATGCTGCAATGAGTGATATCTGCATTTTGTCTTTGAACAGAGCCTCTGAACCCCGCGATTACCACCCATCATAGCAGGGGCACCGAACAGACACCTGTTGAACACTGTTCCAAGCCAATCCATTTTTCTCGAGGAAGCCACTGACTATGCTGAACATATCCCTTTAGTCATCGTAGCAAGAATCTCACATTGGAAGAAAAAACTCCTCCTTCACATCCGAGCAGTGAATATAATGAGTGAGATAGTGCAGCTGCCCACACACCCATGGACTCGTCAAATTGCAGAGACAATTTGTCATATGGACTGGTCTTGACTTCTTCCACTACTTGTGCCAGTATATCCACAGCCATCTCATCGATCCTATGATGTCAAATTGTATTGTTTTGAAACTGATATAGAACTGAGATTCTTAGCCTGCTCTTCACCACATGCTTTGGCAACCATCACTCGTGCACATGGCATGACCAGATTTTCAGCAATCGTGTGCCCCTTCTGCTGCTGTGCAACTTGTGGGCACTTCATAGGAAGCTTCAAGAGCGGCAAGAAGATCTTTTGCTGCAGTGCCATTGCCAGTGTTTCCTAATTGAATACCCCTCAACTGCTTTGCCTTGTGTTTGAAGTAGGCTAGGTCTTTGTTATGGAGGTCAGGATGACATTTCAGCAGATGGTTTTGCTGGCTTCAGCTTCCATTGATCAGAACCTTGCTATAGATAGCACACTGTGGTCGGTCTTCACCCTTCGAGGGCAAATTGAGAAATCCATGAACAAGAAAAGCATCCGAGTAAGTTCGCTTCTTGCTCATAACAACTTTTGTATCCGTGGAAAAAATAATAAATCCTTTTGAGAAGTTTGCTCTCACACTCAGTCTGCTGGCAACGTAGAACACACTCAAGCGATGGGGCCAAAATAATTTTTTAACCAGAAAAACATTAACTGACTGATAACTTGAAGTGTAGAAAAGTTCTTGACTGTATTCAGTACGCAGATCACATATGTACACACAAACTAAATGATCTATATAATTCAAGGTGAAGATAAGTAAGTACACCTGGCTGCTTATACATAAGAATGACATCACCTGTTCATCTATCACAGTAAAGGTTTAAGCAGTTATCTTAAACCGAATCTAGAAATTTCTAAATTACAATACTCACTAAAGAATATCATTACATCAGCTGACCTAACATTTGTAAGTCAGGCACAAAACACAAATAGCAAAAAAAAATCCACCAGTCAGCATTGCTACATTATATTGGCTAATTATCCCCAGGGGGTAATTTACCCCTTTGTTGGGAACAAATTCTCTAGAGGTATGATCCTTGCAGATCAGTTCAGTCCTCTCTCTGTTCATCTCAAGGGCCAGAGAACCTGCTTCAACCGCAATGGTCCTGAGATCATGAAATACATCTTCACAGTTACCTCCCAGAGTTCCATCATCCAGATAGAGATAGAACTGCAGAAAACTTGGGCAAGCAGGTTTTGAGGGACCCAACTTTGACTGCCTACCTTGGGTATGGTCGTATCTATATATCATACAGTATGAAACAATTTTTAGTATAGATCTATCTTTTGAGCTACATATCAAATTCATAGAGTAAAGTATGAAGAATCTATGGA
This sequence comes from Cladorhizidae sp. MBARI D1340-BT2, assembly GCA_028752905.1. Classification (NCBI taxonomy): domain Eukaryota; kingdom Metazoa; phylum Porifera; class Demospongiae; order Poecilosclerida; family Cladorhizidae; species Cladorhizidae sp. MBARI D1340-BT2. The sequence continues at coordinate 44,946,022 of JAQNBH010000007.1, forward strand.
GCTCCCAAGTTATAGCTACACGAGTTTTTTTATTTTTAAATTAACACTTGGTAAAAATATGGTATAGATCGTCCCCCTCAAGGTATTGTTTCTCTCTCTCCATCACATCACTCATGCCTTGGTTATTTATAGATTCACTCAGCAATGCCTTGGTTATTTATAGATGCACTCAGCAATGCCTTGGTTATTTATAGATGCACTCAGCAATGCCTTGGTTATTTATAGATGCACTCAGCAATGCCTTGGTTATTTATAGATCCATATAGCAGTGCCTTGGTTATTTATAGATCCATATATATAGCAGTGCCTTGGTTATATATAGATGCACAAACTGCAATGCCTTGGTTATTTATAGATGTACACAGCAATGCCTTGGTTATTTATTAGATGCATGCAGCAATGCCTTGGTTATTTATAGATGTACACAGCAATGCCTTGGTTATTTATAGATCCATATAGCAGTGCCTTGGTTATTTATAGATCCATATATATAGCAGTGCCTTGGTTATATATAGATGCACAAACTGCAATGCCTTGGTTATTTATAGATGTACACAGCAATGCCTTGGTTATTTATTAGATGCATGCAGCAATGCCTTGGTTATTTATAGATGTACACAGCAATGCCTTGGTTATTTATAGATGCATATAGCAATGCCTTGGTTATTTATAGATGTACACAGCAATGCCTTGGTTATTTATAGATGTACACAGCAATGCCTTGGTTATTTATAGATGCACACAGCAATGCCTCAAGTGGTTATTTATAGATGTACACAGCAATGCCTTGGTTATTTATAGATCCATATAGCAGTGCCTTGGTTATTTATAGATCCATATATATAGCAGTGTTGCACAAACTGCAATGCCTTGGTTATTTATAGATGTACACAGCAATGCCTTGGTTATTTATAGATGCATGCAGCAATGCCTTGGTTATTTATAGATGTACACAGCAATGCCTTGGTTATTTATAGATGTACACAGCAATGCCTTGGTTATTTATAGATGTACACAGCTGGTTATTTATAGATTGCATATAGCAATGCCTTGGTTATTTATAGATGCACACAGCAATGCCTTGGTTATTTATAGATGTACACAGCAATGCCTTGGTTATTTATAGATGCATGCAGCAATGCCTTGGTTATTTATAGATGTACACAGCAATGCCTTGGTTATTTATAGATGCATATAGCAATGCCTTGGTTATTTATAGATGTACACAGCAATGCCTTGGTTATTTATAGATATACACAGCAATGCCTTGGTTATTTATAGATTGCATATAGCATAGATTGCATATAGCAATGCCTTGGTTATTTATAGATGCACACAGCAATGCCTTGGTTATTTATAGATGCACACAGCAATGCCTCAAGTGGTTATTTATAGATGTACACAGCAATGCCTTGGTTATTTATAGATGCATGTAGCATGTGCAGCAATTCAAACGCTTCCACCCACTTCCCAGCGAGGAGTTGGTTCACTCTCTAATTATGTGAAGAATATAGAAAACACAACTTTCATAAAAACCAGACAATGAAGTGTTTTCATGGGAAGCTGCTGGTGCACGTACATACAAATATATTTACATCTAACAAGTGGGCGTGGCAGATTGTTCCTGGTGGAGCCGTTAGTCGTCTGGAAGTTCCAGACTGAGTCTAGCCAAGTTCATCATCGCCCGCAGTCTTGCCACTTGCCAATACAGTTGCCGAGCTACACACACACACATACACACATGTTATACATACTCACATATTATATAATACACATATTATATGTACACATTATATACACACATATATTCAAATATATTATATACATACATATTATTATGATATATACATATTATTATAATTATACACACATATATTCAAATATATTATATACATACATATTATTATGATATATACATATATTATTATATACACACATATATTCAAATATATTATATACATACATATTATTATGATATATACATATATTATTATATACACACATATATTCAAATATATTATATACATACATATTATTATGATATATACATATATTATTATATACACACATAATTATATTCAAATACATACATATTATTATATACATGCATATATATATATATCTGTCATTATAAACACACCAACAACTGCCTGCAGCCCTGCATGTACATGGCATGCCCTACATGTACATGGCATGCCCTGCATGTACATGGCATTCCCTGCATGTACATGGCATGCCCTACATGTACATGACATGCCATACATGTACACGGCATGCCCTACATGTACATGGCATGGCACACACACACACGCATCATTAACTTGGATTGACAGGGTAAGAAATGCAACTGTATCCCTCAGGCTGAGCTGGCCACACATTTCAAATAGGCTGCCATAGCTGCCTATTTGACTAGAGCAAACTAGATCTGACCTGAAGTTGTATGACTTTACAGTTATATATATATATATATACAATATAGTATGTACACTATATATATAATACTATATACAAAATATAATATACAATATAGACTGTAAAAACACATTTATACAAACAGCACTCTTATGGCTTCAGCATATTTCAAAATGGCGGATACCTACTCCAACTACACAACAAAATCAGTTTACGTAGCAACTAAAAGCTTCTTACCTGCAGTCCTAATTAACCTGCAGTCCTAATTAATAGGGTTGGTCATCATTAGCACCTACACATAGCAACTAAAAGCTGCAGTCCTAATTAATAGGGTTGGTCATCATTAGTGGATTTTAGCTCTGCCAGTTGACTGGCTTCCAAGTGCTAATGATGACCAACCCTATTAATTAGGACTGCAGCTAAGAAGCTTTTAGTTGCTATGTGCAGGTGCTAATGATGACCAACCCTATTAATTAGGACTGCAGCTAAGAAGCTTTTAGTTGCTATGTGCAGGTGCTAATGATGACCAACCCTATTAATTAGGACTGCAGCTAAGAAGCTTTTAGTTGCTATGTGCAGGTGCATGAAAACCGAATTCATCTTCAAGGGTATCTACTTTATATCTAGGACCTGCATGTACATGCACCTGTTCTGTCCTAGCTTGGATAAGATAAAGGAGAGATAAAGGAGACACTCTTGCTGGAGTCACAAGACCTCAGACTCCACAGAGCCTGGACTAAGATAAAGGAGACATTCTTGCTGGAGTCTCAGAACCTCAGACTCCACAGAGCCTGGACTAAGATAAAGGAGACATTCTTGCTGGAGTCTCAGGACCTCAGACTCCACAGAGCCTGGACTAAGATAAAGGAGACACTCTTGCTGGAGTCACAAGACCTCAGACTCCACAGAGCCTGGACTAAGATAAAGGAGACACTCTTGCTGGAGTCACAGAACCTCAAGACTCCACAGAGCCTGGACTAAGATAAAGGAGACACTCTTGCTGGAGTCTCAGAACCTCAGACTCCACAGAGCCTGGACTAAGATAAAGGAGACACTCTTGCTGGAGTCACAGAACCTCAGACTCCACAGAGCCTGGACTAAGATAAAGGAGACACTCTTGCTGGAGTCACAGAACCTCAGACTCCACAGAGCCTGGACTAAGATAAAGGAGACACTCTTGCTGGAGTCTCAGAACCTCAGACTCCACAGAGCCTGGACTAAGATAAAGGAGACACTCTTGCTGGAGTCTCAGAACCTCAGACTCCACAGAGCCTGGACTAAGATAAAGGAGACACTCTTGCTGGAGTCTCAGAACCTCAGACTCCACAGAGCCCGGACTAAGATAAAGGAGACATTCTTGCTGGAGTCACAGGACCTCAGACTCCACAGAGCCTGGACTAAGATAAAGGAGACACTCTTGCTGGAGTCACAGAACCTCAGAATCCACAGAGCCTGGACTAAGATAAAGGAGACATTCTTGCTGGAGTCTCAGAACCTCAGACTCCACAGAGCCTGGACTAAGATAAAGGAGACACTCTTGCTGGAGTCTCAGAACCTCAGACTCCACAGAGCCTGGACTAAGATAACGGAGACACTCTTGCTGGAGTCACAGGACCTCAGACTCCACAGAGCCTGGACTAAGATAAAGGAGACACTCTTGCTGGAGTCTCAGAACCTCAGACTCCACAGAGCCTGGACTAAGATAAAGGAGACACTCTTGCTGGAGTCACAGGACCTCAGACTCCACAGAGCCTGGACTAAGATAAAGGAGACACTCTTGCTGGAGTCACAGGACCTCAGACTCCACAGAGCCTGGACTAAGATAAAGGAGACACTCTTGCTGGAGTCACAGAACCTCAGACTCCACAGAGCCTGGACTAAGATAAAGGAGACACTCTTGCTGGAGTCTCAGAACCTCAGACTCCACAGAGCCTGGACTAAGATAAAGGAGACACTCTTGCTGGAGTCACAGGACCTCAGACTCCACAGAGCCTGGACTAAGATAAAGAGACATTCTTGCTGGAGTCTCAGAACTTCAGACTCCACAGAGCCTGGACTAAGATAAAGGAGACACTCTTGCTGGAGTCACAGAACCTCAGACTCCACAGAGCCTGGACTAAGATAAAGGAGACACTCTTGCTGGAGTCACAGAACCTCAGACTCCACAGAGCCTGGACTAAGATAAAGGAGACATTCTTGCTGGAGTCTCAGGACCTCAGACTCCACAGAGCCTGGACTAAGATAAAGGAGACATTCTTGCTGGAGTCTCAGAACCTCAGACTCCACAGAGCCTGGACTAAGATAAAGGAGACACTCTTGCTGGAGTCACAGGACCTCAGACTCCACAGAGCCTGGACTAAGATAAAGGAGACATTCTTGCTGGAGTCTCAGGACTTCAGACTCCACAGAGCCTGGACTAAGATAAAGGAGACATTCTTGCTGGAGTCTCAGAACCTCAGACTCCACAGAGCCTGGACTAAGATAAAGGAGACACTCTTGCTGGAGTCACAGGACCTCAGACTCCACAGAGCCTGGACTAAGATAAAGGAGACATTCTTGCTGGAGTCACGGGACCTCAGACTCCACAGAGCCTGGACTAAGATAAAGGAGACACTCTTGCTGGAGTCACAGACTCCACAGAGCCTGGACTAAGATAAAGGAGACACTCTTGCTGGAGTCACAGAACCTCAGACTCAACAGAGCCTGGACTAAGATAAAGGAGACATTCTTGCTGGAGTCCTGGAGTCTCAGGACCTCAGACTCCACAGAGCCTGGACTAAGATAAAGGAGACATTCTTGCTGGAGTCTCAGAACCTCAGACTCCACAGAGCCTGGACTAAGATAAAGGAGACACTCTTGCTGGAGTCACAGGACCTCAGACTCCACAGAGCCTGGACTAAGATAAAGGAGACATTCTTGCTGGAGTCTCAGGACCTCAGACTCCACAGAGCCTGGACTAAGATAAAGGAGACATTCTTGCTGGAGTCTCAGAACCTCAGACTCCACAGAGCCCAGACTAAGGTTGTGATGCTGGCCTCGTGTAGCTCTCAGGAACATGATGAAGCTGCTGGACTATGTCCTGCTCACCCACTCACGGATAAGAGACAAGAGCAATCAGAGACGGCAAACCTCTGCAAGTACAACATTTTAATTTGTGAGCTAAAGTTGCCCTAGCAAAGGACACAAGTGCAGGTATATCCCTACATAAAATGGCCGATGATGTCCATGCCATGCCATTTGTGGTGATGGAGGTTTCCAAGAAGGGACCCCACATGGATCCAGACAAACTTAACAACAACCACATGGTCATTTAGCTGGTCCTGGAGGTGAAGTTTTGTCCAGCATATATATCAAGGTTGCTCACGAGGGCAAACATGGATAAGGGAAAGGACAGTGATGAAGATCCAGTTGAAGCTGAAGTTGATAACTTGGTTATAAGAGAACTTTACGACGAAGAAGACGAGATAAAACAGAGCTTCTTCACGAGGAGGTGAGGTACATGTAGGGCCGGGTGTGTACCACTTAGAATCAACCATGCCAGTTTCATGATGCAAGCACACATCCCACACAGCAATCACCCACCACAGTCCTTAAGGCAGCCATCAAGCACCCATGAGCCGTGGCCCACAGGACCTTAGGCAGCCATCAAGCACCCATAAGCACTGGCCCACACACCTGGTCCTTAAGGCAGCCATCAAGCACCCATGAGCCCTGGCCCACACACCTGGTCCTTAAGGCAGCCATCAAGCACCCATGAGCCCTGGCCCACACACCTGGTCCTTAAGGCAGCCATCAAGCACCCATGAGCCCTGGCCCACACACCTGGTCCTTAAGGCAGCCATCAAGCACCCATGAGCCCTGGCCCACAGTCAGTGGTATTCTTAGGTTGCAGTGAAGCATTGTGTGTGTGTGTGAGTGTGTGTGTGTGTGAGTGTGTGTGTGTGTGTGAGTGTGTGTGTGTGTGTGTGAGTGTGTGTGCCTCACCTTTGCCCTTGATGATGCCCCTCTCAATGTGTCCTATGCACATGTAGAAGTCACAAGCTGCCGCTATCTGCATTACAGCAATAACATGTATACGTGTCAGCATGCATAACCATAGCAACCAGGATGGCCACACTCCAATTAAACATACTCAACACAATGAAACCACAAGTTAGCGTCATAGCACACTCACTGACACTGGTGATACACTGACTGTGATACACTGACACTGGTGATACACTGACACTGGTGATACACTGACAGGTGATATTGATATTGGTGATACTAGTGATACACTGACACTAGTGATACACTGACACTATGACACAGGTGATTCACTGACACAGGTGATTCACTGACACCAGTGATTCATCGACACAGGTAATACATTGACACTGGAGACACACTGACACTGGTGATACATTTATGTGGAGGTTGCAGGCATTCAGGTTTTTTAGGGTCCCTCCACTTGTAGCTCCCTTAACTTGGCTATAGTTATACTTATGAAAAATATTTTTGTATCAACAGAGAGCACAAAGAGAGACCTATCTTTTGAGCTATATAGCTATATATCAAGTCCATAACATGAAGTTTACGGAATCTATGGAGTTATAAAGTGGAAACCACAAAAAAAATAGCATGTGGGTCATTCCCCCCCCAAAAATGCAACTGTCTCCCCTTAAGTGGGTGTGGCTTACCCTGTTCCGACATTGCTGAGAGATGAAGAGCCATTGGTGGGAGGAACCTAGCTTCATACGATGCGTACAGCAGATGTCCCTGGACTCCGAGAGAGCACACAATCTGTGTATTTGTGTGCACGCAGAAGAAACAGGAAGATTGCTAATTACTCAGCCCTTATAATTAACCCTCTCACTAGTGGATACATAAAAATGGACACGTGCACCAATGCTGTCACATGACACATGCACCAATGCTGTCACATGACACATGCACCAATGCTGTCACATGACGCATGCACAAATGCTGTCACATGACACATGCACCAATGCTGTCACATGACACATGCACTAATGCTGTCACATGACACATGCTGTCACATGACACATGCACCAATGCTGTCACATGACACATGCACCAATGCTGACATGACACATGCACCAATGCTGTCACGACACATGCTGTCACATGACACATGCTGTCACATGACACATGCACCAATGCAGACACATCTGGTCCACTGCTCCACTTCAAAGAAGCCCCTCCCTCTTCACAGCCAGGGTACAAAGTACAGTGAAAGGCAAGATAATAAAATTTAAGGCCTGTCCACATTGCACACAAACATAAGTTGGTTCCTAGTATCTGGATAAGTTGGTTCCTAGTATCTGGATAAGTTGGTTCCTAGTATCTGGATAAGTTGGTTCCTAGTATCTGGATAAGTTGGTTCCTAGTATCTGGATAAGTTGGTTCCTAGTATCTGGGATAAGTTGGTTCCTAGTATCTGGATAAGTTAGTTCCTAGTATCTGGATAAGTTGGTTCCTAGTATCTGGATAAGTTGGTTCCTAGTATCTGGATAAGTTAGTTCCTAGTATCTGGATAAGTTGGTTCCTAGTATCTGGATAAGTTGGTTCCTAGTATCTGGATAAGTTAGTTCCTAGTATCTGGATAAGTTGGTTCCTAGTATCTGGATAAGTTGGTTCCTAGTATCTGGATAAGTTAGTTCCTAGTAAAGTTGGTTCCTAGTATCTGGATAAGTTAGTTCCTAGTATCTGGATAAGTTGGTTCCTAGTATCTGGATAAGTTGGTTCCTAGTATCTGGTTCCTAGTATCTGGATAAGTTGGTTCCTAGTATCTGGATAAGTTGGTTCCTAGTATCTGGATAAGTTAGTTCCTAGTATCTGGATCTTCGGAGCTGGTTAGGATCTGGATAAATCCTGTCCACATTGGCATAAGGATTGCTCACTGGTAAGTGCATTCACACTTGCTGTGCAAGTATTAATCATCACTACTCACATGCATATCACATTCCAATTAATTAAGACTGACTGGCTACTGTTGTTGCTGCTGTTCATCTCTCACGGAGGAGGGGCATGCAGAACACACGAAACAAACACGTGAACATTCTTTGATAATTAGACAAAAATTCCTGTTCTCATCCCATCCACTGCTCCTGCTCGTACTCAAATGATAATTCAGATTAGAAAATAGGAATGCTTGGGATCCTATACATGCACACGTCACCTGTTCCAGACCTTCGTCTACAAGGTTATCCATACAAACATTGGCATCATTCTTCAAGGTTAGTTCCTATAGAGCTAGTTGGCTACATGGAGATAGCATCTTTGCATTCTTGACAACACATTTTCTTGGTAATGGACTCATAGACTGAATTATTCCTGGCAACCACATCTAGCATATTGTGATGCACACTCGCTGACCCCGTACCAACTAGTCTCTTGCGTACTCCATCCACAGCCAGCCCACGTGCACACAATTATCAAGTGGCAGCTGCCACCTACCCCGAGGGTGTTAATTATTGGAATGCTCTGGCCCTGAGGGTGTTAATTACTGCCCCTATGGGAGCCTGGCTGGTCTAGAGAGGTCATGAATATTCATAAGCTACCCTATAGTTCAGCTGACATCAAATATTTATAGATATTATTTTTTGCTTTTAAAAAACAATAAGTGAATACTGCGCAAGTCAAGGTGTCAACATCTTCTAGTCATGGTGTCAACATCTTCTAGTCATGGTGTCAGCATCTTCTAGTCATGGTGTCAACATCTTCTAGTCATGGTGTCAGCATCTTCTAGTCATGGTGTCAACATCTTCTAGTCATGGTGTCAACATCTAGTCATGGTGTCAACATCTTCTAGTCATGGTGTCAACATCTTCTAGTCATGGTGTCAGCATCTTCTAGTCATGGTGTCAGCATCTTCTAGTCATGGTGTCAACATCTTCTAGTCAAGGTGTCAACATCTTCTAGTCATGGTGTCAACATCTAGTCATGGTGTCAACATCTTCTAGTCATGGTATCAACATCTTCTAGTCAAGGTGTCAACATCTTCTAGTCAAGGTGTCAACATCTTCTAGTCAATGGTGTCAACATCTTCTAGTCGTCAAGGTGTCAACATCTTCTAGTCATGGTGTCAACATCTTCTAGTCATGGTGTCAACATCTTCTAGTCATGGTGTCAACATCTTCTAGTCATGGTGTCAACATCTTCTAGTCAAGGTGTCAATATCTTCTAGTGTCAACATCTTCTATTCAAGGTGTCAGCATCTTCTAGTCAAGGTGTCAACATCTTCTAGGCATGGTGTCAACATCTTCTAGTCAAGGTGTCAACATCTTCTATTCAAGGTGTCAACATCTTCTAGTCAAGGTGTCAACATCTTCTAGGCATGGTGTCAACATCTTCTAGTCAAGGTGTCAACATCTTCTATTCAAGGTGTCAACATCTTCTAGTCATGGTGTCAACATCTAGTCATGGTGTCAACATCTTCTAGTCATGGTGTCAACATCTTCTAGTCATGGTGTCAGCATCTTCTAGTCATGGTGTCAGCATCTTCTAGTCATGGTGTCAACATCTTCTAGTCAAGGTGTCAACATCTTCTAGTCATGGTGTCAACATCTAGTCATGGTGTCAACATCTTCTAGTCATGGTATCAACATCTTCTAGTCAAGGTGTCAACATCTTCTAGTCAAGGTGTCAACATCTTCTAGTCAATGGTGTCAACATCTTCTAGTCGTCAAGGTGTCAACATCTTCTAGTCATGGTGTCAACATCTTCTCTAGTCATGGTGTCAACATCTTCTAGTCATGGTGTCAACATCTTCTAGTCATGGTGTCAACATCTTCTAGTCAAGGTGTCAATATCTTCTAGTGTCAACATCTTCTATTCAAGGTGTCAGCATCTTCTAGTCAAGGTGTCAACATCTTCTAGTCATGGTGTCAACATCTTCTAGTCAAGGTGTCAACATCTTCTAGTCATGGTGTCAACATCTTCTAGTCAAGGTGTCAACATCTTCTAGTCAAGGTGTCAACATCTTCTAGTGCTGCATAGTTGAATTTATTACCAAGTCAAGTACCGAATTTTGTGGGTTTTCCAGTCCTATAATTTGGTTCCTATAGACTGTACAATGCATGTGCAGTACTCAGGAGCTCATTGAGGGTACTGAATAACAAGACAGTTTCCCATGGAGACATTGATTAGCGCTACTACATGTATAAGTAGGCGTGACTGAGTATACGTGACATAACAACACTAAGACTAGTCCTCCAGTAACTTGATTTTTTTGAGCACTAAAACTGGTTCAGCCAACAGACCACTTGCTATGTACGACTGTGTCTAGACACAGAGTAGGTGTTGCCTGTGTCTAGTATATCTGACATGAGGTGCTGCATGTGTCTAGTATATCTGACATGAGGTGCTGCATGTGTCTAGTATATCTGACATGAGGTGAGGAGCTGCATGTGTCTAGTATATCTGACATGAGGTGAGGTGCTGCATGTGTCTAGTATATCTGACATGAGGTGAGGAGCTGCATGTGTCTAGTATATCTGACATGAGGTGAGGTGCTGCATGTGTCTAGTATATCTGACATGAGGTGAGGAGCTGCATGTGTCTAGTATATCTGACATGAGGTGAGGTGCTGTCGGTGTCTAGTATATCTGACATGAGGTGAGGTGTTGTCTGTGTCTAGTATATCTGACATGAGGTGAGGAGCTGCATGTGTCTAGTATATCTGACATGAGGTGAGGAGCTGCATGTGTCTAGTATATCTGACATGAGGTGCTGCATGTGTCTAGTATATCTGACATGAGGTGAGGTGCTGCATGTGTCTAGTATATCTGACATGAGGTGCTGCATGTGTCTAGTATATCTGACATGAGGTGAGGTGCTGCATGTGTCTAGTATATCTGACATGAGGTGAGGTGCTGCATGTGTCTAGTATATCTGACATGAGGTGAGGTGCTGCATGTGTCTAGTATATCTGACATGAGGTGAGGTGCTGCATGTGTCTAGTATATCTGACATGAGGTGAGGTGCTGCATGTGTCTAGTATATCTGACATGAGGTGCTGCATGTGTCTAGTATATCTGACATGAGGTGCTGCATGTGTCTAGTATATCTGACATGAGGTGCTGCATGTGTCTAGTATATCTGACATGAGGTGCTGCATGTGTCTAGTATATCTGACATGAGGTGCTGCATGTGTCTAGTATATCTGACATGAGGTGCTGCATGTGTCTAGTATATCTGACATGAGGTGAGGAGCTGCATGTGTCTAGTATATCTGACATGAGGTGCTGCATGTGTCTAGTATATCTGACATGAGGTGCTGCATGTGTCTAGTATATCTGACATGAGGTGTGGTGCTGTATTGTATGCAGGATGTGGCATTTCTGATGAGGATACATGTGTATGTATAGACGTAGTAGGTGAATTGGCCAACTCTAGATTTTGAAGTGGCTTCAGAAGCGGCAGCTGGCCAAGCCTCAGGGCATGTGTGTCTGTCTGTCTTGTGTTGTGTCTGCAGCTGGTGTCACACTAACTAGCGCATACTTGGCACTAACTCACTCGCAGGTGTAAGAGGGGTGTGGTAAGAGGGGTGTGGGCTGAGCTGATCATGGATTTGGTTGTCCACACTAGCCCTGGCTGCACACCAAGCAGGCAATGCATGTATTGCATGCCTGTACCATGGATCAACATATGTTGATGGTGAAAACTATGGATTGTATGCCAAAAGCTTGTAAGTTGGCAATTATGATGATAATACAGACACTAGCAATGAGTGTCACTTCCATATTAGGACAACGAGCGTCACTTCCATATTAGGACGACGAGCGTCACTTCCATTAGGACAACGAGCGTCACTTCCATATTAGGACAACGAGCGTCACTTCCATATTAGGACGAGTGTCACTTCCGTATTAGGACAACGAGTGTCACTTCCATATTAGGACAACGAGCGTCACTTCCATATTAGGAACCTTTGCTAGGCCATTAAGTGACCATTGGGGAGAAATGAAGTAAGGTGTGCATTAAATACAAGAATTATAATCCAGGCACTGGTGGATAAGGCTTGTCCACACTGCATCCAAGGAAACACCTTATACTTCGAACCCATTCAGTCTTGAGCTATACAAAGTGTTTCAGGACTGAGCATTCCAGTAATTAACGCTGAGCATTCCAGTAATTAACACCCCGGGGCCGAGCATTCCAGTAATTAACACACCCCGGGGCGAGCATTCCAGTAATTAAAACCCTCGGGGCTGAGCATTCCAGTAATTAACACCCTCGGGGCTGAGCATTCCAGTAATTAACACCATAGGGAAGGTAATGAATATTCATGACCTCCCCTTGAAGAATACAGCCTATGGAGTGAACCAGTAGCATGAAAAGAGACTGCCAACACCCCCTGGGGTGATTACCTGGTCTCCCCCTCGCTGCAAGATCCCCTCCCAACCCCCTGGGGTGATTACCTGGTCTCCCCCTCGCTGCAAGGCCCCCTCCCAACCCCCTGGGGTGATTACCTGGTCTCCCCCTCGCTGCAAGATCCCCTCCCAACCCCCTGGGGTGATTACCTGGTCTCTCCCTCGCTGCAAGACCCCCTCCCAACCCCCTGGGGTGATTACCTGGTCTCCCCCTCGCTACAAGGCCCCCTCCCAACACCCTGGGGTGATTACCTGGTGTCCCCCTCGCTGCAAGATCCCCTCCCAACCCTCTGGGGTGATTACCTGGTCTCCCCCTCGCTGCAAGATCCCCTCCCAACCCCCTGGGGTGATTACCTGGTCTCCCCCTCGCTGCAAGGCCCCCTCCCAACCCCCTGGGGTGATTACCTGGTCTCCCCCTCGCTGCAAGATCCCCTCCCAACCCCCTGGGGTGATTACCTGGTCTCTCCCTCGCTGCAAGACCCCCTCCCAACCCCCTGGGGTGATTACCTGGTCTCCCCCTCGCTGCAAGATCCCCTCCCAACCCCCTGGGGTGATTACCTGGTCTCCCCCTCGCTACAAGGCCCCCTCCCAACCCCCTGGGGTGATTACCTGGTCTCCCCCTCGCTGCAAGATCCCCTCCCAACCCCCTGGGGTGATTACCTGGTCTCCCCCTCGCTGCAAGATCCCCTCCCAACCCCCTGGGGTGATTACCTGGTCTCTCCCTCGCTGCAAGACCCCCTCCCAACCCCCTGGGGTGATTACCTGGTCTCCCCCTCGCTGCAAGGCCCCCTCCCAACCCCCTGGGCTGATTACCTGCTCTCCCCCTCACTGCAACCCTCCCAACCCCCTGGGGTGATTACCTGGTCTCTCCCTCGCTGCAAGACCCCCTCCCAACCCCCTGGGGTGATTACCTGGTCTCCCCCTCGCTACAAGGCCCCCTCCCAACCCCCTGGGGTGATTACCTGGTCTCCCCCTCGCTGCAAGATCCCCTCCCAACCCCCTGGGGTGATTACCTGGTCTCCCCCTCGCTGCAAGACCCCCTCCCAACCCCCTATGTAGATTACCTGGTCTCTCCCTCGCTGCATGGTCCCACACTCTCCATGACCAGGTCATTCCTCCTAGAAGCCTGCAGCACCTGCAATGCCATCTACACCACATCACCATGGCGATGCATGTGTGGTGATTGTTGGGAGATGGATGTGTGATGTGTGGTGTGTGTTGGGGGAGGGAGGAAGCTGGTTAAAGGAATGTTTGATAACACACTAACAGTCACTCAACACAACACAGCGTGCAATTCTTTAACAAATGCATATGTGGAATTGTCTATCACAAAGAGCTTGCTCGGTCTGTGGCCATTAGTTAGCATGTCAAAAGAAAACAGTCTCCAAACATGTGCTCTCCAAATATCAAGTCTGGAAACTTCCGGTGAGTTGGTGAAAAATGTGGGCAGATACCAACCACTCCTAGTCATAATGACTTTGAAATCAATGAATGAGTGATCAAAGATGTATTTACCCAGGTTACCAAGGTTACCCAGGTTACTTGCCAAGATTAGGCCTTCTCTGAGGATGACTGAGTTGAAGAAGGTGAAATAATGTGAGTCATTTTCTGATCATGGAGCAATGAAAGATGTAGTCACTGGAGTCCAACCCGATACTGCTCAAGAATGTAGCGATGACCAGGTCTCTGACGATGAGGGCATGGAAGGTGTGAGACTATCTAGATTTTACATCAGCCTGTTAGTCCTGGAATTATGTTGGTCACATCTTGGTGAGCATCCTCCAGCTATGCTGGTCATCTTGGTGAGCATCCTCCAGCTATGCAGGTCATCTTGGTGAGCATTCTCCAGCTATGCTGGTCATCTTGATGAGCATCCTCCAGCTAAGCTGGTCATCTTGGTGAGCATCCTCCAGCTATGCTGGTAATCTTGGTGAGCATCCTCCAGCTATGCTGGTCATCTTGATGAGCATCCTCCAGCTAAGCTGGTCATCTTGGTGAGCATCCTCCAGCTATGCTGGTAATCTTGATGAGCATCCTCCAGCTATGCTAGTCATCTTGATTGGCATCCTCCAGCTATGCAGGTCATCTTGGTGAGCATCCTCCAGCTATGCTGGTCATCTTGATGAGCATCCTCCAGCTATGCTGGTCATCTTGGTGAGCATCCTCCAGCTATGCTGGTCATCTTGATGAGCATCCTCCAGCTATGCTGGTCATCTTGGTGAGCATCCTCCAGCTATGCTGGTCATCTAGATGAGCATCCTTCAGCTATGCAGGTCATCTTGATTGGTATCCTCCAGCTATGCAGGTCATCTTGATGAGGCTATGCTGGTCATCTAGATTAGCATCCTCCAGCTATGCAGGTCATCTTGATGAGCATCCTCTAGCTATGCTGGTCATCTTGGTGAGCATCCTCCAGCTATGCAGGTCATCTAGATGAGCATCCTTCAGCTATGCAGGTCATCTTGATGAGCATCCTCCAGCTATGCAGGTCATCTTGGTGAGCATCCTCCAGCTATGCAGGTCATCTTGATGAGCATCCTCCAGCTCTGCCTGTAGCTCCGCCCCCTCCCTCCAAAATCCCCCACTCCGTATCTCCAGCTCTGGCAATCTCTTCTCTAGCATAGACAATGTTTATAAACACTGACACGTGCATGCTAATTGGGTGTAATGAGAGCTATGGTCACAATTATGTTGTGTTCTAGGAAACCAGTTATACAATGGCTCTATATAAACAGTTGTGACCACACTGTTTATATAGAGCTATCATATGACTCTTTATAAACAGTTGTGACCACACTGTTTATATAGAGCTATCATATGACTCAATTTCCTCCAATAGTCTGCACATGAACAATATTCACCTCAACCAGCTAGAACATGCACGTGCTTTACGAAGACAGAAGAGATTGAAGGCGTGGCCTCACTGAGCACCTGAGGAGTGAAAAGGGCACGTGCATCTTCCCTCAGATCCAATAGCACGTGCACAAGTCATTGGGTATTAATCACCAAATAAGGATTAGTGCGCTATCAATATCAAGGTGGGTGGAGCTTGGGAGGAAACTGTTCTAGGCCGCAAAGAGATGGAGGAAATACGGCTCAATGGAATCGCAGGGTGGGGGAAGGGGGAGGTGGGGGGGGGGGAAGGGAGGGGGAGGGGAGGGGAAAGGGAGGGGGAGGGGAGGGGGAGAGGGTGGTTGCATTTTTCTGGTTTGCACATGTTTTAGATGACCCTTTACCTAATATAATATAATATAATATAAGTGTTTGCACACATGGTCTATATATGGCGTGTAGCAATTATTGCCATTACTAGTTGGTGCATTTCAGACTATATACTTGCAAGTGTGGAAGCTTTGAAGTGCCTGGAAGGCCAGTCTGACACTGACCCACTACACCTCTTGCTTGTAAGAAGGTGGAGAGTTACTGCTGCCAGGAAAAGAGTGAAGACCAGGAACTAACCACTCTTACTTATCCAAGCCTGACTCATAGATTTATTATTTGCACTGTGTGTTTATGGTGTGTACATGACCAGTGTCTAGCCACACATACATGCACTGCATGTTTATGGTGTGTGCATGACCAGTGTCTAGCCACACATACATGCACTGCATGTTTATGGTGTGTGTGTACATGACCAGTGTCTAGCCACACATACATGCACTGCATGTTTATGGTGTGTGTACATGACCAGTGTCTAGCCACACATACATGCACTGCATGTTTATGGTGTGTGTACATGACTAGTGTCTAGCCACACATGCATGCACTGCATGTTTATGGTGTGTGTGTACATGACCAGTGTCTAGCCACGCATACATGCACTGTATGTTTATGGTGTGTGTACATGACCAGTGTCTAGCCACACATACATGCACTGCATGTTTATGGTGTGTGTGTACATGACCAGTGTCTAGCCATAACTGGTTTAAAAAGCTCAGGAAATCGTCAGTGAAAGGGTTAACTATATCAAATATTATGTTAGATGAGGTGTATGAACTAATTACTCTTGGATGAGGGGGTTAAGGTTGGAGGGGGTAGGGTTAAGGAAGGTTGGGGGGTAGGGTTAAGGTTGGAGGGTAGGGTTAAGGAGGAGAGGAGATGGTTAATGGAAAGGAAAGGGTCAAAGGTGGAAGAGGGCTAAAGGATCTAGCTAGGGCTAGGGCCAGGGCTAAGAGGTGTGGCTAGGGCTAAGAGGAGTGGCTAGGGCTAGGGCTAAGAGGAGGTGGCTAGGGCCAGGGCTAAGAGGAGGTGGCTAGGGCTAGGGCTAAGAGGTGGCTATGGCTATGGCTAAGAGGAGGTGGCTAGGGCTAAGAGGAGGTGGCTAGGGCTAGGGCTAGGGCTAAGAGGAGGTGGCTAGGGCTAGGGCTAGGGCTAGGGCTAAGAGGAGGTGGCTAGGGCCGGGCTAAGAGGAGGTGGCTAGGGCTAGGGCTAAGAGGAGTGGCTAGGGCCAGGGAGGAGTGGCTAGGGCTAGGGCTAAGAGGTGGCTAGGGCTAGGGCTAAGAGGAGTGGCTAGGGCTAGGCTAAGAGGAGGTGGCTAGGGCTAGGGCTAAGAGGAGGTGGCTAGGGCTAGGGCTATGGCTAAGAGGAGTGGCTAGGGCTTATGGGGTTCCTGTAAACTTCAGTGCATATATTTCCAGTATGTACCTCTCTGTTATGGAAGTCCAGACAAGGTTTAACATCTGCTTCCTCCAGGTGGTGAAGGTAAGGATGGTCAGCACACATAGACTCATTCAGCCACTCGGTGAACCAAGACAAGTCTCCAGGCTCCAGCTGCAAGCAGATGGTGATACAATCACACACCATATAAAGCATGGGAATATGTGGTGTGTGTGTGTGTGTGTGTGTGCATGTGTGTGCATGTGTGTGTGTGTGCTGGATATCCAACACGACAGCACATGCAGTGTTAGTGTGTGTGCTAGAACTCTTTCTTTTAAACCTCACACCGCCAACTTTAAGTAATGTACCTATCAACCACGCATCACTAGATTGCCGCCCATGAATTGACCAAAATTGGGCAAAAGTTAGTTGCTTAGCAACTAAACCACAAACATGATAATATGTTTGTAATACATTCTTTCACTTGTGACTTCAATATTTGACAGGAAGGTAGCAGTGGATGAGGAGTACAAGGGTGGAGAAGATGCTGGTGGGGAGTCAACTGAACTAGTTGGGCATACAGATTCCAAGTCTGCAGAACCTGCCACAGAGGGAGACCATATTTAGATTATATGATTAGCTAGCCATATGCACACAATCATAGCCAGAGCTGGTGTAATGTTCTAGCTATCAACCTTGCTCTATTATATTATTGTTCATCCATACTTAGCCACAGCTATCTATGAGAACTCTTCCATTGCTCTAGCTATCAACCTTGCTCTATTATATTATTGTTCATCCATACTTAGCCACAGCTATCTATGAGAACTCTTCCATTGCTCTAGCTATCAACCTTGCTCTATTTTATTATTGTGCATCCATACTTAGCCACAGCTATCTATGAGAACTCTTCCATTGCTCTAGCTATCAACCTTGCTCTATTTTATTATTGTGCATCGATACTTAGCCACAGCTATCTATGAGAACTCTTCCATTGCTCTAGCTATCAACCTTGCCCTATTTTATTATTGTGCATCCATACTTAGCCTATGAGATCTCTTCCATTGCTCTAGCTATCAACCTTGCCTATTTTATTATTGTGCATCCATACTAGCCACAGCTATCTATGAGAACTCTTCCATTGCTCTAGCTATCAACCTTGCTCTATTTTATTATTGTACATCCATACTTAGCTACAGCTATCTATGAGAACTCTTCCATTGCTCTAGCTATCTGACTATACTTACCTTGCAGCTGATCTACTGAATCACTATCGTCTATACACTTCATCAGAAACAACAGCTCTCCTAAGATCTGCCATGTCCTCAGAGTGAACAGTGTCACCTCCCAGGTACACCTGCATCCCAGCATCTTCATCAGGATCAGATCTCCTCCCCTTCATCAGGTCAGATCTCCCCTTCATCCAGGTCAGATCTCCTCCCCTTCATCAGGTCAGATCTTCTCCCCTTCATCAGGTCAGATCTCCTCCCCTTCATCCAGGTCAGATCTCCTCCCCTTCATCAGGTCAGATCTTCTCCCCTTCATCAGGTCAGATCTCCTCCCCTTCATCCAGGCCAGATCTCCTCCCCTTCATCAGGTCAGATCTCCTCCCCTTCATCAGGTCAGATCTCCTCCCCTTCATCCAGGTCAGATCTCCTCCCCTTCATCAGGTCAGATCTCCTCCCCTTCATCAGGTCAGATCTCCCCTTAATCCAGGTCAGATCTCCTCCCCTTCATCAGGTCAGATCTCCCCTTTATCCAGGTCAGATCTCCCCTTCATCCAGGTCAGTCAGACGGGAAGGATTTCTTTGGCTGTAGGTTAATTTTGCAGGCATGGATGCAGCGCTGTGTAGGTCTTGTTGGCCTGCCTCAGTGGAGCTGATTCTTGTACTAAACTGCAGCTTATGCATTTACTCTCTAATGAGTTCATTCTTGACAACGAAGTTTTACAAATACTTGTTGCTATCATTGATACATAATTATTCTTCATGATGACTATCTGGTGAAGTGTCACACATCAGCTGTGGTCTAAGTGCTACATCAGCAGTGCAGTGGTCTCAGTGCTACATCAGCAGTGGTCTCTGTGTCCTCACATCAGCAGTGGTCTCTGTGTCCTCACATCAGCAGTGGTCTCTGTGTCCTCACATCAGCAGTGGTCTCTGTGTCCTCACATCAGCAGTGGTCTCTGTGTCCTCACATCAGCAGTGGTCTCTGTGTCCTCACATCAGCAGTGGTCTCTGTGTCCTCACCATCAGCTGTGGCTTGGCTGTTGTGTTCACTCCATGCAGATTCTACATAGAAAATGAGCTAAGAGGCAATCTCTCAGAGACAACTTGAAAGAGAGAAGGTGGGTCCTGTCATGATCCAACTAATTTGGGTCCACTCCAGCCCTGCTGGGTCCACTCCAGCCCTGCTGGGTCCACTCCAGCCCTGCTGGGTCCACTCCAGCCCTGCTGGGTCCACTCCAGCCCTGCTGGGTCCACTCCAGCCCTCCTCCAGCCCTGCTGGGTCCACTCCAGCCCTGTTGGGTCCACTCCAGCCTTGCTGGGTCCACTCCAGCCCTGCTGGGTCCACTCCAGCCCTGCTGGGTCCACTCCAGCCCTGCTGGGTCCACTCCAGCCCTGCTGGGTCCACTCCAGCCTTGCTGGGTCCACTCCAGCCTTGATGTAGCATACATATGTACAGTAAGGCTTCCAGAAGTGCTACAAACTGTTGCCATGGGAAACTAACTGGGCATGCATGTTTCTCAACACTTTCCAGATGTCAGTTGTCACACTCCATTACTGTGTCCCTCCCTAACACCTTTCACACAACACCCCTCACATGCACACACACCAGCACCTCATACACACCCACCCACACAACACCCCTCACATACACATACACCAGCACCTCACACATATCCACCCACACACACAACACCCCTCACATGCACACACACCAGCACCTCACGCATACCCACCCACACACACAACACCCCTCACATACACACACACCAGCACCTCACATGCACCCACACACACAACACCCCTCACATGCACACACACCCACACACACAACACCCCTCACATGCACACACACCCACCCACACACACAACACCCCTCACATGCACACACACCAGCACCTCACACATACCCACCCACACAACACCCCTCACATGAACACACACACACCTACACAACACCCCTCACATGCACACACACCAGCACCTCACACATACACACCCACACACCCCTCACATGCACACACACCAGCACCTCACACACACCCACACACACAACACAAACCCCTCACATGCACACACACCAGCACCTCACACACACCCACACACACAACACAAACCCCTCACATGCACACACACCAGCACCTCACACATACCTGACCCACACACACAATACCCCTCACATGCACACACACCAGCACCTCACACATACACACCCACACAACACCCCTCACATGCACACACACCAGCACCTCACACATACCCACACACACAACACCCCTCACATGCACAGACACCAGCACCTTACACATACCTGACCCTCGTTAAGACACGCCCCTTTGATCTCATTCCGGTGTTCCAGCAGAGCAAGAGGGTGAGAGGTCAAGACCGAGTTGGAGGCAGACTTGGAGGAGGCTTTGACTTTCCGGCTAAGCTTCCGCAGCACCTGCACAGAACATGACAAGCACATGACCCCTTGCACATGGGGGGATTTTAATCTGGGGGGGGGGGGGGGCAGCACATGCTTGCCCTAAGTGAGGGGGCAGCACATGCTTGCCCTAAGTGAGGGGGCAGCACATGCTTGCCCTAAGTGAGGGGGCACAGTCAGTGCTACAAGCCATCTCTACATAGAGTCATGCACTGTACCGGTTGCTAGGTTATGCCACCATGTTGTAGGCAGCTGTGGTGTGTTGTAAGTGCCAGGGGCACCCCTTGGCACACCACAGTACTCTACCTCTTACCTTAGCGGATACACCCACAACAATGACATGGAACCCCCCTACCATGTTTAGGTGTTAATTAGTTAATTAGCACCACATCCTGGTCTTCCCCATAACAATTGAGTCTCGTACCTTCTTGACGTTAGGTCTGTGGTGCTTGTGGTGCTGCTTGCCTCCACTTGCAGGCTTGGCCGACTTGGAGTGCACGTCCGCCGACGAGGGCTGGAGCAAGTTCTTGAGGGTGGACATCTGTGTCTCCATGGCATCCATCTTTCCTGTGGCAGCGGCCAGTTTCTTGATGACCGTCCCCTTCTCTTCCTTGGCAGTGTCCACCATCCGGTAGGCCTCCTCAAACAGGTTCTCTGTCAGTGTGTGAAGTTCATCGTCCATGGCAGTCTGCGTCAGACACAGCTTCTGATTCTGCTGCCTCATCTCCTCCAACTCCTGTAGCAACGCACGCATGGACGTTTGGGGGGGGGGGGGGGGGGGGGGGGGGAAGGTTATCAGAGTGAGCTGCCATAGGTCAAGCACTACACCCTCTCACTCCCACACACACACAATACACACACACACAATACACACACACACACACACACTTCCAGCAGCTGCTGGTTAATTATGGCAAGTTGTACCCCACTCAGTGTAGGGCAATCATCACACAAGCAAAATGGATGGGAAACAGAGCCAGCCACATGCCAGGGGGTTCTGAATTCTCTGAGTTGGTATTGGTATTATGAAGGGAAATGAGTGGCTTGTATACTCCCCATAACCACTAGCCTAGCCCTGAGTGGCTTGTATACTCCCCATAACCACTAGTCCAGCCCTGAGTGGCTTGTATACTCCCCATAACCACTAGTCTAGCCCTGAGTGGCTTGTATACTCCCCATAACCACTAGTCCAGCCCTGAGTGGCTTGTATACTCCCCATAACCACTAGTCTAGCCCTGAGTGGCTTGTATACTCCCCATAACCACTAGCCTAGCCCTGAGTGGCTTGTATACTCCCCATAACCACTAGTCCAGCCCTGAGTGGCTTGTATACTCCCCATAACCACTAGCCTAGCCCTGAGTGGCTTGTATACTCCCCATAACCACTAGTCCAGCCCTGAGTGGCTTGTATACTCCCCATAACCACTAGTCCAGCCCTGAGTGGCTTGTATACTCCCCATAACCACTAGTCCAGCCCTGAGTGGCTTGTATACTCCCCATAACCACTAGTCCAGCCCTGAGTGGCTTGTATACTCCCCATAACCACTAGTCTAGCCCTGAGTGGCTTGTATACTCCCCATAACCACTAGCCTAGCCCTGAGTGGCTTGTATACTCCCCATAACCACTAGTCTAGCCCTGAGTGGCTTGTATACTCCCCATAACCACTAGTCCAGCCCTGAGTGGCTTGTATACTCCCCATAACCACTAGTCTAGCCCTGAGTGGCTTGTATACTCCCCATAACCACTAGTCTAGCCCTGAGTGGCTTGTATACTCCCCATAACCACTAGTCTAGCCCTGAGTGGCTTGTATACTCCCCATAACCACTAGTCCAGCCCTGAGTGGCTTGTATACTCCCCATAACCACTAGCCTAGCCCTGAGTGGCTTGTATACTCCCCATAACCACTAGCCCTGAGTGGCTTGTATACTCCCCATAACCACTAGTCTAGTCCTGAGTGGCTTGTATACTCCCCATAACCACTAGTCCAGCCCTGAGTGGCTTGTATACTCCCCATAACCACTAGCCTAGCCCTGAGTGGCTTGTATACTCCCCATAACCACTAGTCCAGCCCTGAGTGGCTTGTATACTCCCCATAACCACTAGTCTAGTCCTGAGTGGCTTGTATACTCCCCATAACCACTAGTCCAGCCCTGAGTGGCTTGTATACTCCCCATAACCACTAGTCTAGCCCCGAGTGGCTTGTATACTCCCCATAACCACTAGTCCAGCCCTGAGTGGCTTGTATACTCCCCATAACCACTAGCCTGGCCCTGAGTGGCTTGTATACTCCCCATAACCACTAGTCCAGCCCTGAGTGGCTTGTATACTCCCCATAACCACTAGTCTAGCCCTGAGTGGCTTGTATACTCCCCATAACCACTAGTCCAGCCCTGAGTGGCTTGTATACTCCCCATAACCACTAGTCCAGCCCTGAGTGGCTTGTATACTCCCCATAACCACTAGCCTAGCCCTGAGTGGCTTGTATACTCCCCATAACCACTAGTCCAGCCCTGAGTGGCTTGTATACTCCCCATAACCACTAGCCTAGCCCTGAGTGGCTTGTATACTCCCCATAACCACTAGTCCAGCCCTGAGTGGCTTGTATACTCCCCATAACCACTAGTCCAGCCCTGAGTGGCTTGTATACTCCCCATAACCACTAGTCTAGTCCTGAGTGGCTTGTATACTCCCCATAACCACTAGTCCAGCCCTGAGTGGCTTGTATACTCCCCATAACCACTAGTCCAGCCCTGAGTGGCTTGTATACTCCCCATAACCACTAGCCTGAGTGGCTTGTATACTCCCCATAACCACTAGTCCATCCCTGAGTGGCTTGTATACTCCCCATAACCACTAGTCTAGTCCTGAGTGGCTTGTATACTCCCCATAACCACTAGTCTAGCCCTGAGTGGCTTGTATACTCCCCATAACCACTAGTCCAGCCCTGAGTGGCTTGTATACTCCCCATAACCACTAGTCCAGCCCTGAGTGGCTTGTATACTCCCCATAACCACTAGTCCAGCCCTGAGTGGCTTGTATACTCCCCATAACCACTAGTCCAGCCCTGAGTGGCTTGTATACTCCCCATAACCACTAGTCCAGCCCTGAGTGGCTTGTATACTCCCCATAACCACTAGTCCAGCCCTGAGTGGCTTGTATACTCCCCATAACCACTAGCCTAGCCCTGAGTGGCTTGTATACTCCCCATAACCACTAGTCCAGCCCTGAGTGGCTTGTATACTCCCCATAACCACTAGTCTAGCCCTGAGTGGCTTGTATACTCCCCATAACCACTAGCCTAGCCCTGAGTGGCTTGTATACTCCCCATAACCACTAGTCTAGCCCTGAGTGGCTTGTATACTCCCCATAACCACTAGTCTAGCCCTGAGTGGCTTGTATACTCCCCATAACCACTAGTCTAGCCCTGAGTGGCTTGTATACTCCCCATAACCACTAGTCTAGCCCTGAGTGGCTTGTATACTCCCCATAACCACTAGCATAGCCCTGAGTGGCTTGTATACTCCCCATAACCACTAGCCTGAGTGGCTTGTATACTCCCCATAACCACTAGTCTAGCCCTGAGTGGCTTGTATACTCCCCATAACCACTAGCCTGGCCCTGAGTGGCTTGTATACTCCCCATAACCACTAGCATAGCCCTGAGTGGCTTGTATACTCCCCATAACCACTAGCCTGAGTGGCTTGTATACTCCCCATAACCACTAGTCCAGCCCTGAGTGGCTTGTATACTCCCCATAACCACTAGCCTAGCCCTGAGTGGCTTGTATACTCCCCATAACCACTAGTCCAGCCCTGAGTGGCTTGTATACTCCCCATAACCACTAGTCCAGCCCTGAGTGGCTTGTATACTCCCCATAACCACTAGCATAGTCCTGAGTGGCTTGTATACTCCCCATAACCACTAGTCTAGCCCTGAGTGGCTTGTATACTCCCCATAACCACTAGTCTAGCCCTGAGTGGCTTGTATACTCCCCATAACCACTAGTCTAGCCCTGAGTGGCTTGTATACTCCCCATAACCACTAGCCTAGCCCTGAGTGGCTTGTATACTCCCCATAACCACTAGTCCAGCCCTGAGTGGCTTGTATACTCCCCATAACCACTAGTCTAGCCCTGAGTGGCTTGTATACTCCCCATAACCACTAGTCTAGCCCTGAGTGGCTTGTATACTCCCCATAACCACTAGCCTAGCCCTGAGTGGCTTGTATACTCCCCATAACCACTAGTCCAGCCCTGAGTGGCTTGTATACTCCCCATAACCACTAGTCTAGCCCTGAGTGGCTTGTATACTCCCCATAACCACTAGTCCAGCCCTGAGTGGCTTGTATACTCCCCATAACCACTAGTCCAGCCCTGAGTGGCTTGTATACTCCCCATAACCACTAGTCTAGCCCTGAGTGGCTTGTATACTCCCCATAACCACTAGCCTAGCCCTGAGTGGCTTGTATACTCCCCATAACCACTAGTCCAGCCCTGAGTGGCTTGTATACTCCCCATAACCACTAGTCTAGCCCTGAGTGGCTTGTATACTCCCCATAACCACTAGTCCAGCCCTGAGTGGCTTGTATACTCCCCATAACCACTAGTCCAGCCCTGAGTGGCTTGTATACTCCCCATAACCACTAGTCTAGCCCTGAGTGGCTTGTATACTCCCCATAACCACTAGTCCAGCCCTGAGTGGCTTGTATACTCCCCATAACCACTAGTCCAGCCCTGAGTGGCTTGTATACTCCCCATAACCACTAGTCTAGCCCTGAGTGGCTTGTATACTCCCCATAACCACTAGTCCAGCCCTGAGTGGCTTGTATACTCCCCATAACCACTAGTCCAGCCCTGAGTGGCTTGTATACTCCCCATAACCACTAGCCTAGCCCTGAGTGGCTTGTATACTCCCCATAACCACTAGTCCAGCCCTGAGTGGCTTGTATACTCCCCATAACCACTAGTCTAGCCCTGAGTGGCTTGTATACTCCCCATAACCACTAGCCTAGCCCTGAGTGGCTTGTATACTCCCCATAACCACTAGTCTAGCCCTGAGTGGCTTGTATACTCCCCATAACCACTAGTCTAGCCCTGAGTGGCTTGTATACTCCCCATAACCACTAGTCTAGCCCTGAGTGGCTTGTATACTCCCCATAACCACTAGTCCAGCCCTGAGTGGCTTGTATACTCCCCATAACCACTAGTCTAGTTCTGAGTGGCTTGTATACTCCCCATAACCACTAGTCTAGCCCTGAGTGGCTTGTATACTCCCCATAACCACTAGCATAGCCCTGAGTGGCTTGTATACTCCCCATAACCACTAGCCTGAGTGGCTTGTATACTCCCCATAACCACTAGTCCAGCCCTGAGTGGCTTGTATACTCCCCATAACCACTAGCCTGGCCCTGAGTGGCTTGTATACTCCCCATAACCACTAGCCTGAGTGGCTTGTATACTCCCCATAACCACTAGTCCAGCCCTGAGTGGCTTGTATACTCCCCATAACCACTAGCCTAGCCCTGAGTGGCTTGTATACTCCCCATAACCACTAGTCCAGCCCTGAGTGGCTTGTATACTCCCCATAACCACTAGTCCAGCCCTGAGTGGCTTGTATACTCCCCATAACCACTAGCATAGTCCTGAGTGGCTTGTATACTCCCCATAACCACTAGCATAGCCCTGAGTGGCTTGTATACTCCCCATAACCACTAGTCCAGCCCTGAGTGGCTTGTATACTCCCCATAACCACTAGTCTAGCCCTGAGTGGCTTGTATACTCCCCATAACCACTAGTCCAGCCCTGAGTGGCTTGTATACTCCCCATAACCACTAGTCTAGCCCTGAGTGGCTTGTATACTCCCCATAACCACTAGTCCAGCCCTGAGTGGCTTGTATACTCCCCATAACCACTAGTCTAGCCCTGAGTGGCTTGTATACTCCCCATAACCACTAGTCCAGCCCTGAGTGGCTTGTATACTCCCCATAACCACTAGTCCAGCCCTGAGTGGCTTGTATACTCCCCATAACCACTAGTCTAGCCCTGAGTGGCTTGTATACTCCCCATAACCACTAGTCCAGCCCTGAGTGGCTTGTATACTCCCCATAACCACTAGTCCAGCCCTGAGTGGCTTGTATACTCCCCATAACCACTAGTCTAGCCCTGAGTGGCTTGTATACTCCCCATAACCACTAGCCTAGCCCTGAGTGGCTTGTATACTCCCCATAACCACTAGTCTAGCCCTGAGTGGCTTGTATACTCCCCATAACCACTAGTCTAGCCCTGAGTGGCTTGTATACTCCCCATAACCACTAGTCTAGCCCTGAGTGGCTTGTATACTCCCCATAACCACTAGTCCAGCCCTGAGTGGCTTGTATACTCCCCATAACCACTAGCCTAGCCCTGAGTGGCTTGTATACTCCCCATAACCACTAGTCTAGCCCTGAGTGGCTTGTATACTCCCCATAACCACTAGCCTAGCCCTGAGTGGCTTGTATACTCCCCATAACCACTAGTCTAGCCCTGAGTGGCTTGTATACTCCCCATAACCACTAGTCTAGCCCTGAGTGGCTTGTATACTCCCCATAACCACTAGTCCAGCCCTGAGTGGCTTGTATACTCCCCATAACCACTAGCATAGCCCTGAGTGGCTTGTATACTCCCCATAACCACTAGTCCAGCCCTGAGTGGCTTGTATACTCCCCATAACCACTAGCCTAGCCCTGAGTGGCTTGTATACTCCCCATAACCACTAGTCTAGCCCTGAGTGGCTTGTATACTCCCCATAACCACTAGTCTAGACAAGCAGCAGCTGCCATAGATGTGGTTAGTATGTAGCTATATCATGTCCCATTACACTGGAGGTAAACTTTTCTCTAACCAGTTGTGCAAGTTTATGTGGTGCCCTTAGGGCTTGTTACTTGTTATACATGTACAAGTGTTGATTACTTGTTATTGAAACAACTCTTCCCCCTGCTTTGTTATTGAAATAACCCTCCCCCTGCTTGTGGGGCAATAGAATTGAATGCTCCCTCCAGCATTCAGAGGGTTAAAGCATCTGTATGCACGTGGAAGAAAGGGCTGGCAGACTCAGCCTCTCCAAGAGCCAAGAAAAGTGCACCTGCTGGCTGTGTATCAGCAGAGGAGCAGAGGAAGGAATGTGCCAAGCAGTTCAAGGAAGACCATATTCTGCACCTGCACTCATTTTCTTGAAGATAATTTTGAAGCTAAAAGTTAATGATGAAATGGAATTAGATAAAACCTGAAAGGGAAAATGACATCCTTTAAAAGTTCCCCCCCTCTCTCTCTATATATAGATATAGAAATAAATATATATGACTTGTCAAGAAAAATGTGAAACAACGCAATGTGGACCACACACACACACAGGATGACCCTTTACCAATAAATACCACAAGTAAATAAATACCACAAGTAAAAGAGATAAAAATAGTATAATAGTATCTTCATTCTATTAGCAGGTAAAGGGTCATCATGTGTGGTGTACATTGACAAACATTGACAAACAAACATTCCTTGTCGATCATCTTCTTTTATCTTTGTTCTATTTATAGAATGTATTTGTCTTTTTTTCTATTTTAAAGACAAGCAGCTACCTGCAGGAAGTTGCTCAGGATAACTCCAGAACTAACCCATCACAGAGGTTACTACTTACCACAATACCCACACATGTCCATGCATTCATATGTACAGAGACAGATAGTCTTGAAGTTGGTAGCTGGTTGTGTTGACGGTCTCTACTCTTGTCACTAGAGTAAGCTTCTGAGGAGAACAACTCCTCACATGCTTGCAGTGAGAATGTGCACATGCTTGCTCAGCTGATAGACCAACACACTGCACATTCATAAGCATCTCTATTGGATACCATAGCCCCAGCCCAAGCCCTAGCCCTAAACCATGGCTTCCCTGAGTCAAGGAACAGATGAGGCTTCCCTGAGTCAAGGAACAGATGAGTCGCATTGGCCAATTTGGAGTCTTCTGGTAGTATACTTACGACAAATAGAGCTATTGGACAAAAGTTATGTGGGAGGGGGGGGGGGGGGGGGAAGTAGGTTATGTGGGGGGAGTAGGTTATGTGGGGGGAGTACAGTAGGTTATGTGGGGGGAGTAGGTTATGTGGGGGGAGTAGGTTATGTGGGGGGAGTAGGTTATGTGAGGGATAGGGGGAGTAGGTTATGTGGGGGGAGTAGGTTATGTGAGGGATAGGTTATGTGGGGGGAGTGTAGGTTATGTGGGGGGAGTAGGTTATGTGGGGGAAGTAGGTTATGTGGGGGAGTAGGTTATGTGGGGGGAATAGGATATGTGGGGGGAGTAGGTTATGTGGGGGGAGTAGAGAGATACAAGATCCTGAAAAGGCTTGTGGGGCGCCACTTCACACCTTACATAGCAAAGCCCTCAAGGCATGCATGCTGGATGTGTTTTTGAGCTAAAATCGGCTGAAATCATTTAGAAGCAACCAAAGGGTTTTAACTGAGACATAAACTTTTAGTGTTGTGTGGTGTGTGTGTGGTGTGTGTGTCTGTGTGGTGTGTGTGAAAATGTTTGCTGTGTGCCATTTTAAACTAAGGGACAAGCCAATACAGGGAATGCTAGAGCTCAGTCACATGAGCTAGACTGAGGTCATGTTGTTACTAGGGCTCAATCATGTGAGCTATACTGAGGTCACGCTGTTGCTAGGGCTCAGCCATGTGAGCTAGACTGAGGTCATGTTGTTACTAGGGCTCAGCCATGTGAGCTAGACTGAGGTCATGTTGTTGCTAGGGCTCAGCCATGTGAGGTCATACTGTTACTAGGGCTCATCATGTGAGCTATACTGAGGTCATGTTGTTACTAGGGCTCAATCATGTGAGCTATACTGAGGTCACGCTGTTGCTAGGGCTCAGCCATGTGAGTTAGACTGAGGTCATGTTGTTGCTAGGGCTCAGCCATGTGAGCTAGACTGAGGTCATGTTGTTGCTAGGGCTCATCATGTGAGCTATACTGAGGTCATGTTGTTACTAGGGCTCAATCATGTGAGCTATACTGAGGTCACACTGTTGCTAGGGCTCAGCCATGTGAGCTAGACTGAGGTCATGTTGTTGCTAGGGCTCAGCCATGTGAGCTATACTGAGGTCATGTTGTTGCTAAGGCTCAGCCATGTGAGTTAGACCGAGGTCATGTTGTTGCTAGGGCTCATCATGTGAGCTATACTGAGGTCACGCTGTTGCTAGGGCTCAGCCATGTGAGTTAGACTGAGGTCATGTTGTTGCTAGGGCTCAGCCATGTGAGTTAGAAGTTAGACAGAGGTCATGTTGTTGCTAGGGCTCATCATGTGAGCTATACTGAGGTCATGCTGTTGCTAGGGCTCAGCCATGTGAGCTAGACTGAGGTCATGTTGTTGCTAGGGCTCAGCTAGACTGAGGTCATGTTGTTGCTAGGGCTCAGTCTTGTGAGTTAGACTGAGGTCATGTTGTTGCTAGGGCTCATCATGTGAGCTATACTGAGGTCATGCTGTTGCTAGGGCTCAGCCATGTGAGCTAGACTGAGGTCATGTTGTTGCTAGGGCTCAGTCATGTGAGTTAGACTGAGGTCATGTTGTTGCTAGGGCTCAGCCATGTGAGCTATACTGAGGTCATGTTGTTGCTAGGGCTCAGCCATGTGAGTTAGACTGAGGTCATGTTGTTGCTAGGGCTCAGCCATGTGAGGTCATACTGTTACTAGGGCTCATCATGTGAGCTATACTGAGGTCATGTTGTTGCTAGGGCTCAGTCATGTGAGCTAGACTGAGGTCATGTTGTTGCTAGGGCTCAGTCATGTGAGCTAGACTGAGGTCGTTGCTAGGGCTCAGTCATGTGAGGTCATGTTGTTGCTAGGGCTCAGTCATGTGAGCTAGACTGAGGTCATGTTGTTGCTAGGGCTCAGCCATGTGAGTTAGACTGAGGTCATGCTGTTGCTAGGGCTCAGCCATGTGAGTTAGACTGAGGTCATGCTGTTACTAGGGCTCAGCCATGTGTGTTAGACTGAGGTCATGCTGTTGCTAGGGCTCAGCCATGTGAGCTAGACAGAGGTCATGTTGTTGCTAGGGCTCAGTCAGACAGAGGTCATGTTGTTGCTAGGGCTCAGCCATGTGAGCTAGACTGAGGTCATGCTGTTGCTAAGGCTCAGCCATGTGAGCTACACTGAGGTCATGTTGTTGCTAGGGCTCAGTCATGTGAGTTAGACTGAGGTCATGTTGTTGCTAGGGCTCAGCCATGTGAGTTAGACTGAGGTCATGCTGTTGCTAAGGCTCAGCCATGTGAGCTAGACTGAGGTCATGTTGTTGCTAGGGCTCAGCCATGTTAGTTAGACTGAGGTCATGCTGTTGCTAAGGCTAGGTCATGCTGTTGCTAGGGCCATGTGAGCCAGCCAAGGTCTGATCGCATCTCTACTTCATTGTAGTGTGTAAAGACTGCAGACAGTCCTCACAGATTACTCCACAGACACTGCCATATGCCATCCATCAATGAGGTCATCAGGGTAGCTTGCAACCATGTCCAGCACGCACCAATCAGATCTCTGCCACTCTAGTTATTTTCCAGACACTTATTTCAACAGATGTTGACAGGGAGTGTGATATCCTCACACTCCCTGTAGCTGATGACAGGAAGTGTGGAGGCATCCTCACTCCCTGCTAGTGTCATGAGCCGGTGCTAGTATTAGATCTACCTGGTGTTGCCAGTGTCATGGTCAGTGCTAGCATTAGAGCTACCTGGTGTTGCCAGTGTCATAGTCAGTGCTAGCATTAGAGCTACCTGGTGTTGCCAGTGTCATAGTCAGTGCTAGCATTAGAGCTACCTGGTGTTGCCAGTGTCATAGTCAGTGCTAGCATTAGAGCTACCTGATGTTGCCAGTGTCATAGTCAGTGCTAGCATTAGAGCTACCTGGTGTTGCCAGTGTCATGAGCCAGTGCTAGCATTAGAGCTACCTGGTGTTGCCAGTGTCATAGTCAGTGCTAGCATTAGAGCTACCTGGTGTTGCCAGTGTCATAGTCAGTGCTAGCATTAGATCTACCTGGTGTTGCCAGTGTCATGGTCAGTGCTAGCATTAGATCTACCTGGTGTTGCCAGTGTCATAGTCAGTGCTAGCATTAGAGCTACCTGGTGTTGCCAGTGTCATAGTCAGTGCTAGCATTAGAGCTACCTGATGTTGCCAGTGTCATAGCCAGTGCTAGCATTAGAGCTACCTGGTGTTGCCAGTGTCATAGTCAGTGCTAGCATTAGAGCTACCTGGTGTTGCCAGTGTCATAGCCAGTGCTAGCATTAGAGCTACCTGGTGTCGCCAGTGTCATGGTCAGTGCTAGCATTAGAGCTACCTGGTGTTGCCAGTGTCATGGTCAGTGCTAGCATTAGAGCTACCTGGTGTTGCCAGTGTCATGGTCAGTGCTAGCATTAGAGCTACCTGGTGTCGCCAGTGTCATGGTCAGTGCTAGCATTAGAGCTACCTGGTGTTGCCAGTGTCATGGTCAGTGCTAGCATTAGAGCTACCTGGTGTTGCCAGTGTCATAGTCAGTGCTAGCATTAGAGCTACCTGGTGTTGCCAGTGTCATAGTCAGTGCTAGCATTAGAGCTACCTGGTGTTGCCAGTGTCATAGTCAGTGATAGCATTAGAGCTACCTGGTGTTGCCAGTGTCATAGTCAGTGCTAGCATTAGAGCTACCTGGTGTCATAGTCAGTGCTAGCATTAGAGCTACCTGGTGTTGCCAGTGTCATAGTCAGTGCTAGCATTAGAGCTACCTGGTGTTGCCAGTGTCATAGTCAGTGCTAGCATTAGAGCTACCTGGTGTTGCCAGTGTCATAGTCAGTGATAGCATTAGAGCTACCTGGTGTTGCCAGTGTCATAGTCAGTGATAGCATTAGAGCTACCTGGTGTTGCCAGTGTCATAGTCAGTGCTAGCATTAGATCTACCTGGTGTTGCCAGTGTCATAGTCAGTGCTAGCATTAGAGCTACCTGGTGTTGCCAGTGTCATAGTCAGTGCTAGCATTAGATCTACCTGGTGTTGCCAGTGTCATAGTCAGTGCTAGCATTAGAGCTACCTGGTGTTGCCAGTGTCATAGTCAGTGTTGGCATTTACACTTCCCACTCACCCAAACATCCCCACAGCTCATTTCATAAATAAATTTCATAAATAAATAAATAATAACAAAAGAAAAAGGGAGAAATATACTATACATGTATATATATATATATAAATTAAATAAATTAATAATAATAATATAATGATGATGATGATGATGATGATGATGATACAAACCCTTTCCTTACTCTCCACCCTCTTCCTCACTGTGAAATAAGGGCTACAGTGGAGCCCACCTCTATTTAATATTTAATAAGGAGAGTTGTTGGGGCACTACAGTAGTACTTGCAGTATCATACAGGATAATGAAAGTGACTGGACCTGCCCTGAGTGGCCTACCATATGCCACTGTAGGCCAACTCACAGAAGTACGTACATGTAGCTGGTCACAGGCTACAAGTCCCACTGCTGAACTGGGGCAGGGTACCCCCCCCCCCCCCCCTGGCAGTGGGAAGGGTGTGTCAGGGTGTGTCAGATATGCCTGCAGACATGAACTCTAGGGCACGAGTCATTCATGTCCTGATGGTGGCATATTGAGCTAGAGGGGAGGGGCCCAGTACTTGTGAATTACTAAGCCTTTCTTTATCTCGCTAAGAGTTATAGAGAATAACTAATCCCCATTAAGGGCATTAATTCATTTTAAGGGGAGAGAGTTGCATTTGGGGGGGGGGGGGGGGGGGGGGGGGTGTGTGTGTGTGTTTTTTGTGTGTGGTTACCACTTTATAACTCCATAGATTCCGTAAACTTCATGTTATGGAGCTATATAGCTCAAAAGATAGGTCTCTCTTTGTGCTCTCTGTTGATACAAAAATATTTTTCATAAGTATAACTATAGCGGGAGCTACAAGTGGAGGGACCCTTAAAAACCTGAATGCCTGAAACCTCCACATAAATATCTCTAGATTGCAAAGTGCTAAAGATTTGAAATTAGCACCAGTGGCTAGAGGAAGCCATACTCTATGCAATGAGTGTTTTCATTAGGCGTTAAAATGCAAGTACATGGTCAAGCGCGGGTGGAAAAGGAATTTCGTTTTAAAAAAAGTGATTTTTTTTTTTTTTTTGCCGTAGAGGTAGCCACTGGTACTAATTTCAAAACTTGCAATCTGGAGATATTTATGTGGAGGTTGCAGGCATTCAGGTTTTTGAGGTCCTTCCACTTTAGGTCTAGTAACTTGCCTATAGTTATAACTATGAAAAATATTTTAGTATCAAAAGAGAGCACACAGAGAGATCTATCTTTTGAGCTATATATCAAGTCCATACCATGAAGTTTGCAGAATCTACGGAACTCTAAAGTGGTACACATGAGTGTTTAAAAAAAATTAACTGTCCCCCCCCCCCCCCCCCCCCCCCCGTAGTGTTTTTTAAAAATTAACTGTCCCCCCCCCCGTGTATCATCCACTTCCCCCCACACATAAACACATAAACACAACTTGTACATCAAAGCCCATGCATAACTATCTGATGACTCAGCAACTAGGGGAAGGTAATCTAGCATGAAAATCAGTCAAGATCATCAACACAATAAACACACTTGTGAGTGTGCAATGTAGAGCCTGGCTGAGCTCAGTCAGCAGCTGCTGCATGTGGTAGTGCAAGGAAGTGATGAGTTGCTTACCTCAGAAGCTCACTCTTGTGACAGTAGACAACAGCACAGACCTTCAACAAAGCTGGTCACTACTTATGATGCACGTGCTATGTGTGTACACCAGCATAGACCTTCAACAACACCGGGCAACCACTTATGATGCACGTGCTATGTGTGTATAACAGCACAGACCTTCAACAACACCGGGCAACCACTTATGATGCACCTGATGAAGGCCACAGCAAAGTTGATCATTGGAGTTGCTGTAATTACGTTGCAAGTTTATAGAAACCTATTTTTGTTATTGTCTACCTGTACAATATTTGACGTTAAAAGTGAAGTGGTAATGTCTCACTTCCTCTGTCTATCTAACATATACACAGCATCTTTTGCAAAACTGTTTTGTCTGGTAGTATCTCTGTCATCTTTGTTTCCTCCATTCCACATCAAACATGCCCTTAGTATATTGTCATTGAAAACTCCCGAAGAAACCTGAGAGAACCCAAAGAGAACCCATAGAGAACCCAAAGAGAACCCAGAGAGAACCTAGAGTGACCCAGAAAGAGAACCCAGAGAGAACCCAGAGAGAACCCTGAACCCAGAGAGAACCCTGAACCCTGAGAGAACCTTGAACCCAGAGAGAACCTTGAACCCAGAGAGAACCTTGAACCCAGAGAGAACCCCAAGAGAACCCACATGCTAGGCCCTGGTCATGGTAGTGGGAAATGCCACACCTCTAACAACCTCCTCCTCTAACACTGTTAGTAGCATACATAACTATCCCTCTTCTCACTCACCTCACCCCCACTCACTCCTCCTCACACTCTTCAGCCTCCTCCTACCCTCTCCACCTTGGCTGTCAGCACCAAACACTCCGCCACTCTTCCTCTCCAACCCTCCCTCTCCACTCCCTCACTCTCCACCTCCACCCACTCCCTCACTCCCCCCTCTCCACTCCCTCACTCCCCTCCACCCCCCTCTCCACTCCCTCACTTCTCCACCTCCACTCCCCTCGGCTCCCATCCCCTCTTCCTCATCTCCTCACAAGTTTCAAGATCACAATGCACTCCAGAAGTTGCTTGTCTTCTTCAGGATTATCCTTCTCATCAGGAGAGATTCCATCCAACAGTTGCTGCAGTCAAGTATACATATGCACTGTAACCCACAAGGCAGGGACTGCTAGAGGGGCACGCACCAACCAGCAGAGACACATGGCTGGCACCACCCACAAGGCAGGGACTGCTAGAGGGGCACGCACCAACCAGCAGAGACACATGGCTGGCACCACCCACAAGGCAGGGACTGCTAGAGGGGCACGCACCAACCAGCAGAGACACATGGCTGGCACCTCCCACAAGGCAGGGACTGCTAGAGAGGCACGCACCAACCAGTAGAGGCACATGGCTGGCACCACCCACAAGGCAGGGGCTGCTTGAGGGGCACGCACCAACCAGCAGAGACACATGGCTGGCAACTCCCACAAGGCAGGGACGGCTAGAGAGGCACGCACCAACCAGCAGAGACACATGGCTGGCACCTCCCACAAGGTAGGGACTGCTAGAGAGGCACGCACCAACCAGCAGAGACACATGGCTGGCACCTCCCACAAGGCAGGGACTGCTAGAGAGGCACGCACCAACCAGCAGAGGCACATGGCCGGCACCTCCCACAAGGCAGGGCCTGCTAGAGAGGCACGCACCAACCAGCAGAGGCACATGGCTGGCACCTCCCACAAGGCAGGGGACTGCTTGAGGGGCACGCACCAACCAGCAGAGGCACATGGCTGGCACCTCCCACAAGGCAGGGACTGCTAGAGAGGCACGCACCAACCAGCAGAGACAACCAGTAGAGACACATGGCTGGCACCTCCCACAAGGCAGGGACTGCTTGAGGGGCACGCACCAACCAGTAGAGACACATGGCTGGCACCTCCCACAAGGCAGGGGACTGCGTGAGGAGCACGCATCAACCAGCAGAGGCACATGGCTGGCACCTCCCACAAGGCAGGGACTGCTAGAGAGGCACGCACCAACCAACAGAGACACATGGCTGGCACCACCCACAAGGCAGGGGACTGCTAGAGAGGCACGCACCAACCAGCAGAGACACATGGCTGGCACCACCCACAAGGTAGGGACTGCTTGAGGGGCACGCACCAACCAGCAGAGACACATAGCTGGCACCACCCACAAGGCAGGGGACTGCTAGAGAGGCACGCACCAACCAGCAGAGACACATGGCTGGCACCACCCACAAGGTAGGGACTGCTAGAGAGGCACGCACCAACCAGCAGAGGCACATGGCTGGCACCACCCACAAGGTAGGGACTGCTTGAGGGGCACGCACCAACCAGCAGAGGCACATGGCTGGCACCTCCCACAAGGTAGGGACTGCTAGAGAGGCACGCACCAACCAGCAGAGACACATGGCTTGCACCACCCACAAGGCAGGGACCTAGAGAGGCACGCACCAACCAGCAGAGGCACATGGCTGGCACCACCCACAAGGCAGGGACTGCTTGAGGGGCACGCACCAACCAGCAGAGACACATGGCTGGCACCACCCACAAGGCAGGGGACTGCTAGAGAGGCACGCACCAACCACTAGAGACACATGGCTGGCACCACCCACAAGGCAGGGGACTGCTAGAGAGGCACGCACCAACCAGCAGAGACACATGGCTGGCACCTCCTACAAGGCAGGGCCTGCTAGAGAGGCACGCACCAACCACTAGAGACACATGGCTGGCACCACCCACAAGGCAGGGGACTGCTAGAGAGGCACGCACCAACCAGCAGAGACACATGGCTGGCACCTCCCACAAGGCAGTGACTGCTAGAGAGGCATGCACCAACCAGCAGAGACACATGGCTGGCACCACCCACAAGGCAGGGGACTGCTAGAGAGGCACGCACCAACCAGCAGAGGCACATGGCTGGCACCTCCCACAAGGCAGGGACTGCTAGAGAGGCACGCACCAACCACTAGAGACACATGGCTGGCACCACCCACAAGGCAGGGACTGCTAGAGAGGCACGCACCAACCAGCAGACACATGGCTGGCACCACCCACAAGGTGGTGCAGTGTGGCCTTTATATTTATGCCTGAGGGTGGATGCACATCTCATGTAATACATCACACATATTGCACGCTTGCTTTAAACTAGTAGTGCGAGACTCGCCAATTACACTGAAGCCTCATCACAACACAACAATATTTGT
Source organism: Cladorhizidae sp. MBARI D1340-BT2 (assembly GCA_028752905.1). Classification (NCBI taxonomy): domain Eukaryota; kingdom Metazoa; phylum Porifera; class Demospongiae; order Poecilosclerida; family Cladorhizidae; species Cladorhizidae sp. MBARI D1340-BT2. Next base: position 44,983,978 of record JAQNBH010000007.1, read on the forward strand.
CACCTTGGCAATAGAAATGTCATGTTGATCACAAGGGACCCTTACCATGGGTCACTCACCACACCATAATAAGGGCTGCCAGGTACCGGTGCAGCTATGCTTAACCTCCAGGTACCAGTGCAGCTGTGCTTAACCTCCAGGTATTAGTGTAAGGGGGGGGGACAAAGGCATAATTTTTTTTAAACTTGTGGTTACCGCTTTATAGCTCCGTAGATTCTGTAAACTTCATGGTATGGACTTGATATATAGCTCAAAAGATAGGTCTCTCTGTGTGCTCTCTTTTGACACTAAAATATTTTTCATAGGTATAACTATAGCCAAGTTACTAGACCTAAAGTGGAGGGAACTTGAAAACCTGAATGCCTGAACTGGCAGCATAAATATCTCTAGATTGCAAAGTGCTAAAGATTACCAGTGGCTAGAGGATCTATTCAATGAGTGTTTTCATTAGGCGCTAGTAAGTGGTCAAGCGCGGGGGTGGAAAATCGAGTTTTATGGATTATTAACAAAATTCATTTTCCACCGGCGCGCTTGACCACGTACTTACATGGTATTAGTGCAGCTATGCTTAACCTCCAGGTATTAGTGCAGCTATGCTTAACCTCCAGGTATTAGTGCAGCTATGCTTAACCTCCAGGTATTAGTGTAGCTATGCTTAACCTCCAGGTATTAGTGTAGCTATGCTTAACCTCCAGGTATTAGTGTAGCTATGCTTAACCTCCAGGTATTAGTGCAGCTATGCTTAACCTCCAGGTATTAGTGCAGCTATGCTTAACCTCCAGGTATTAGTGTAGCTATGCTTAACCTCCAGGTATTAGTGCAGCTATGCTTAACCTCCAGGTATTAGTGTAGCTATGCTTAACCTCCAGGTATTAGTGCAGCTGTGCTTAACCTCCAGGTATTAGTGCAGCTATGCTTAACCTCCAGGTATTAGTGTAGCTATGCTTAACCTCCAGGTATTAGTGCAGCTATGCTTAACCTCCAGGTATTAGTGCAGCTATGCTTAACCTCCAGGTATTAGTGTAGCTTAACCTCCAGGTATTAGTGTAGCTATGCTTAACCTCCAGGTATTAGTGCAGCTTAACCTCCAGGTATTAGTGTAGCTATGCTTAACCTCCAGGTATTAGTGTAGCTATGCTTAACCTCCAGGTATTAGTGCAGCTATGCTTAACCTCCAGGTATTAGTGTAGCTATGCTTAACCTCCAGGTATTAGTGTAGCTATGCTTAACCTCCAGGTATTAGTGTAGCTATGCTTAACCTCCAGGTATTAGTACAGCTGTGCTTAACCTCCAGGTATTAGTGTAGCTATGCTTAACCTCCAGGTATTAGTGTAGCTATGCTTAACCTCCAGGTATTAGTGCAGCTATGCTTAACCTCCAGGTATTAGTGCAGCTATGCTTAACCTCCAGGTATTAGTGCAGCTATGCTTAACCTCCAGGTATTAGTGTAGCTATGCTTAACCTCCAGGTATTAGTGTAGCTATGCTTAACCTCCAGGTATTAGTGTAGCTATGCTTAACCTCCAGGTATTAGTGTAGCTATGCTTAACCTCCAGGTATTAGTGCAGCTGTGCTTAACCTCCAGGTATTAGTGCAGCTGTGCTTAACCTCCAGGTATTAGTGTAGCTATGCTTTACCTCCAGGTATTAGTGTAGCTATGCTTAACCTCCAGGTATTAGTGCAGCTATGCTTAACCTCCAGGTATTAGTGCAGCTATGCTTAACCTCCAGGTATTAGTGCAGCTATGCTTAACCTCCAGGTATTAGTGTAGCTATGCTTAACCTCCAGGTATTAGTGTAGCTATGCTTAACCTCCAGGTATTAGTGTAGCTTAACCTCCAGGTATTAGTGTAGCTATGCTTAACCTCCAGGTATTAGTGCAGCTATGCTTAACCTCCAGGTATTAGTGCAGCTATGCTTAACCTCCAGGTATTAGTGCAGCTATGCTTAACCTCCAGGTATTAGTGTAGCTATGCTTAACCTCCAGGTATTAGTGTAGCTATGCTTAACCTCCAGGTATTAGTGCAGCTATGCTTAACCTCCAGGTATTAGTGCAGCTATGCTTAACCTCCAGGTATTAGTGTAGCTATGCTTAACCTCCAGGTATTAGTGTAGCTATGCTTAACCTCCAGGTATTAGTGTAGCTATGCTTAACCTCCAGGTATTAGTGTAGCTATGCTTAACCTCCAGGTATTAGTGCAGCTATGCTTAACCTCCAGGTATTAGTGCAGCTATGCTTAACCTCCAGGTATTAGTGCAGCTATGCTTAACCTCCAGGTATTAGTGCAGCTATGCTTAACCTCCAGGTATTAGTGTAGCTATGCTTAACCTCCAGGTATTAGTGTAGCTATGCTTAACCTCCAGGTATTAGTGCAGCTATGCTTAACCTCCAGGTATTAGTGCAGCTATGCTTAACCTCCAGGTATTAGTGCAGCTGTGCTTAACCTCCAGGTATTAGTGCAGCTGTGCTTAACCTCCAGGTATTAGTGTAGCTATGCTTAACCTCCAGGTATTAGTGTAGCTATGCTTAACCTCCAGGTATTAGTGTAGCTATGCTTAACCTCCAGGTATTAGTGCAGCTATGCTTAACCTCCAGGTATTAGTGTAGCTATGCTTAACCTCCAGGTATTAGTGTAGCTATGCTTAACCTCCAGGTATTAGTGTAGCTATGCTTAACCTCCAGGTATTAGTGCAGCTATGCTTAACCTCCAGGTATTAGTGCAGCTATGCTTAACCTCCAGGTATTAGTGTAGCTTAACCTCCAGGTATTAGTGCAGCTGTGCTTAACCTCCAGGTATTAGTGTAGCTATGCTTAACCTCCAGGTATTAGTGTAGCTATGCTTAACCTCCAGGTATTAGTGCAGCTATGCTTAACCTCCAGGTATTAGTGCAGCTATGCTTAACCTCCAGGTATTAGTGTAGCTATGCTTAACCTCCAGGTATTAGTGTAGCTATGCTTAACCTCCAGGTATTAGTGTAGCTATGCTTAACCTCCAGGTATTAGTGCAGCTATGCTTAACCTCCAGGTATTAGTGCAGCTATGCTTAACCTCCAGGTATTAGTGTAGCTTAACCTCCAGGTATTAGTGCAGCTGTGCTTAACCTCCAGGTATTAGTGTAGCTATGCTTAACCTCCAGGTATTAGTGTAGCTATGCTTAACCTCCAGGTATTAGTGCAGCTATGCTTAACCTCCAGGTATTAGTGCAGCTATGCTTAACCTCCAGGTATTAGTGTAGCTATGCTTAACCTCCAGGTATTAGTGTAGCTATGCTTAACCTCCAGGTATTAGTGTAGTTGACAAGATCCTATACTCATAGTGTGTGTGTGTGTGAGTGTGTGCATGCTCATGTGTGTGTGCACATGTTGTGTGTGTGAGTGTGTGCATGCTCATGTGTGTGTGCACATGTTGTGTGTGTGTGTGCACATGTTGTGTGTGTGCACATGTTGTGTGTGTGTGTGCACATGTTGTGTGTGTGTGTGCACATGTTGTGTGTGTGCACATGTTGTGTGTGTGTGTGCACATGTTGTGTGTGTGCACATGTTGTGTGTGTGTGTGCACATGTTGTGTGTGTGCACATGTTGTGTGTGTGTGTGCACATGTTGTGTGTGTGCACATGTTGTGTGTGTGTGTGCACATGTTGTGTGTGTGCACATGTTGTGTGTGTGTGTGCACATGTTGTGTGTGTGTGTGCACATGTTGTGTGTGTGTGTGCACATGTTGTGTGTGTGTGTGTGCACATGTTGTGTGTGTGTGTGTGCACATGTTGTGTGTGTGTGTGTGTGTGTGTTTCATTGGTTCAGCCACAGTGCCTACGGAAGCAGGGGACATGAAGGAGCTGCTGAGCTTTGAGTCTATTCGCACCACAGACACACTACACGCCCACATTTTACCAGTCCCTCTGCTGCTGTCCAGGAGACAGTGCATATACATGTACGTAGGATGGCAATTACCCATGTCTTCTGTACTATTCTCTCTCCTGTTAGTTGTTATTAACTGGGAGGGGACTAAACCAATCTTGTGGTTACGACTTTGGAGCTCTATAGATTCTGCATTCTTCACTGTGTGAACTTTATATAGCTCAAAAGGTAGGTCTCTCTGTGTGCTCTCTTTTGATACTAAAAAATGTTGCACAGCTATAACTATGCCAAAGTTAACTGCAGTCAGTGTGGCACTGCAAAATCTTGAAGCAAGTGTGTGGCTCCTCACTGTGAAGGCAGTTGATATATCTGTGGCTAGAAGACCTGCTCTAAGGGAAAGTGTTTTCATTAATTAAGTGCTATAACGCGAGTATGTGGTCAAGCACTTGTGGGGTGGGGGAAATTTCTCCACCAGAAGGACGTCAATCCATACACGTGAAATTTGGTTGCTTAGCAACTAAACCACAAAACTTGAATATGTTTATAATGCCTGTGAGTTCAATATTTGACTAATTAATTGGAAAAGAGGAAGGTAGTAGGGGATGAGGAGTACAAGGGTGGAGGAGATGCTGGTGGGGAGTCAACTGAACTAGTTGGGCATACAGATTCCAAGTCTGAGGCAGAACCTGCCACAGAGGGAGACCATATTTAGATTCTGTGATTAGCTAGCTATATGCACACAATCATAGCCAGAGCTGTTATAATGCTCTAGCTATCAACCTTACCCTATTTTATTATTGTGCATTAGCCACAGCTATCTATGAGAACTCTTCCATTGCTCTAGCTATCAACCTTGCTCTATTTTATTACTGTGCATCCATACTTAGCCACAGCTATCTATGAGAACTCTTCCATTGCTCTAGCTGTCAACCTTGCTCTATTTTATTATTGTGCATCCATACTTAGCCACAGCTATCTATGAGAACTCTTCCATTGCTCTAGCTATCAACCTTGCTCTATTTTATTATTGTGCATCCATACTTAGCCACAGCTATCTATGAGAACTCTTCCATTGCTCTAGCTGTCAACCTTGCTCTATTTTATTATTGTGCATCCATACTTAGCCACAGCTATCTATGAGAACTCTTCCATTGCTCTAGCTATCAACCTTGCTCTATTTTATTATTGTGCATCCATACTTAGCCACAGCTATCTATGAGAACTCTTCTATTGCTCTAGCTATCAACCTTGCTCTATTTTATTATTGTGCATCCATACTTAGCCACAGCTATCTATGAGAACTCTTCCATTGCTCTAGCTATCAACCTTGTTCTATTTTATTATTGTGCATCCATACTTAGCCACAGCTCTCTGAGAACTCTTCCATTGCTCTAGCTATCAACCTTGCTCTATTTTATTATTGTGCATCCATACTAGCCACAGCTATCTATGAGAACTCTTCCATTGCTCTAGCTATCAACCTTGCTCTATTTTATTATTGTGCATCCATACTTAGCCACAGCTATCTATGAGAACTCTTCCATTGCTCTAGCTATCAACCTTCTCTATTTTATTATTGTGCATCCATACTTAGCCACAGCTCTCTGAGAACTCTTCCATTGCTCTAGCTATCAACCTTGCCCTATTTTATTATTGTGCATCCATACTTAGCCACAGCTATCTATGAGAACTCTTCCATTGCTCTAGCTATCAACCTTGCTCTATTTTATTATTGTGCATCCATACTTAGCCACAGCTATCTATGAGAACTCTTCTATTGCTCTAGCTATCAACCTTGTTCTATTTTATTATTGTGCATCCATACTTAGCCACAGCTATCTATGAGAACTCTTCCATTGCTCTAGCTATCAACCTTGCCCTATTTTATTATTGTGCATCCATACTTAGCCACAGCTATCTATGAGAACTCTTCTATTGCTCTAGCTATCAACCTTGCTCTATTTTATTATTGTGCATCCATACTTAGCCACAGCTATCTATGAGAACTCTTCTATTGCTCTAGCTATCTGACTACATCTATACTTACCTTGCAGCTGATCTACTGAATCACTATCATCTATACACTTCATCAGAAACAACAGCTCTCCTAAGATCTGCCATGTCCTCAGAGTGCACAGCATCATCTCCAAGGTACACCTGCATCCTCTTCATCACTGCTCTCTCTGTCTGAGAGAGCGAAGTCTTGTAAACAGCTCTAAAGCCTGTCTCAGTCAAACAGTAGTGGCATCTGTTCAGAGATGCGACTTCAACTTTGACCTCATGGTCACCTGAGTTACCTATGAGCTATTCAATAGAAACTTCGTATATTGATAGATCCTTTCTACGTGCTTAGCTAATTGGTTACATACACAGATGATTGGTGGTGAATTTTTTCGTGGTTGTTGTTCATTTTGGGCCTCTAGGCACACCGAGTGTGAGGGCAGGCCTAGACCAATAGTTGCAGGTGCAAGACACTGATGTCACAGAGAGCATTTCCCGAGTACAAGCACGGCTCTCAAGGTTGGATGACTGAAAAGCATGACAGTTCACTCTAAATGACAGAGACGACCACACATTTGCATTCATCACTTGCAATGAAGTGGGGAAGATAAAGCTAGCCCTAGGCGAGGATTTGCTGGCTGTTTCCTGTCCAGCTGCTGCCTCTCCTTGAGCCGAGCACTTGCTGGTTGCTCCTAGCAAGGACTTGCTGGTTGCTCCAGGGAAGGACTTGCTGGTTGCTCCAGGCAAGGACTTGCTGGTTGCTCCAGGCAAGGACTTGCTGGTTGCTCCAGGCAAGGACTTGCTGGTTGCTCCAGGCAAGGACTTGCTGGTTGCTCCAGGCAAGGACTTGCTGGTTGCTCCAGGCAAGGACTTGCTGGTTACTCCAGGCAAGGACTTGCTGGTTGCTCCAGGCAAGGACTTGCTGGTTGCTCCAGGCAAGGACTTGCTGGTTGTCTCAATGTCCAGCTGCTGCCTCTACTTGAGCTGTTGATGTTCTTAGTCCTCAAGTTCCTAGAACTTCCAAGTCATCCACTTCAGCTCCATTCAAGTCAGCAGATGCATCCATTACTCTCCTTCTCGCCAACTTTGCATATCATTTCTAGACTTGGACATGCACTCCGCATAAACCTCCATCACTGAAAGTAACGAAGAAGTAGATGCTTCCAAGTGGAGAGCACTTACTACAAACTTACATATATATATATATATATAGTGTGTGTTGTGTATGTGTGTGTGTGTGTGTGTGTGTGTGTGTGTGTGTGTGTGGGGTGTGTTGGATTCTGAGATGCGTGAGAAATGCATGGTCAGACATAAGAGCATCACAGGACATCGGAATGTGTGAGATTTCACAGATCTTTACAAGGTGGAAAAGGTTGTGACCTTTGAGCTCTGGAATTTGCCCTGGCGCTGATGCTACCGTCCAGAATAGCTGCAATGGCTTCAAATACCTTATGGGGGTCTTACGAGGTGCACATGTACTCTAGAGTGGTGCTATAGTAACATGTACTCTAGAAGGGTGCTATAGTAACATGTACTCTAGAGTGGTGCTATAGTAACATGTACTCTAGAGTGGTGCTATAGTAACATGTACTCTAGAGTGGTGCTATAGTAACATGTACTCTAGAGTGGTGCTATAGTAACATGTACTCTAGAGTGGTGCTATAGTAACATGTACTCTAGAGTGGTGCTATAGTAATATGCACTTCTAGAGTGTGCTATAGTAACATGTACTCTAGAGTGGTGCTATAGTAACATGTACTCTAGAGTGGTGCTATAGTAACATGTACTCTAGAGTGGTGCTATGGTAACATGTACTCTAGAGTGGTGCTATAGTAACATGTACTCTAGAGTGGTGCTATAGTAACATGCACTCTAGAGTGTGCTATAGTAACATGTACTCTAGAGTGGTGCTATAGTAACATGCACTCTCGAGTGTGCTATAGTAACATGTACTCTAGAGTGGTGCTATAGTAACATGTACTCTAGAGTGGTGCTATAGTAACATGTACTCTAGAGTGGTGCTATAGTAACATGCACTCTCGAGTGTGCTATAGTAACATGTACTCTAGAGTGGTGCTATAGTAACATGTACTCTAGAGTGGTGCTATAGTAACATGCACTCTCGAGTGTGCTATAGTAACATGCACTCTCGAGTGTGCTATAGTAACATGTACTCTAGAGTGGTGCTATAGTAACATGTACTCTAGAGTGGTGCTATAGTAACATGCACTCTCGAGTGTGCTATAGTAACATGTACTCTAGAGTGGTGCTATAGTAATATGTACTCTAGAGTGGTGCTATAGTAACATGTACTCTAGAGTGGTGCTATATATAGTAACATGTACTCTAGAGTGTGCTATAGTAACATGTACTCTAGAGTGGTGCTATAGTAACATGTACTCTAGAGTGGTGCTATAGTAACATGTACTCTAGAGTGGTGCTATAGTAACATGTACTCTAGAGTGGTGCTATAGTAACATGCACTCTAGAGTGTGCTATAGTAACATGTACTCTAGAGTGGTGCTATAGTAACATGCACTCTCGAGTGTGCTATAGTAACATGTACTCTAGAGTGGTGCTATAGTAACATGTACTCTAGAGTGGTGCTATAGTAACATGCACTCTCGAGTGTGCTATAGTAACATGTACTCTAGAGTGGTGCTATAGTAACATGTACTCTAGAGTGGTGCTATAGTAACATGTACTCTAGAGTGGTGCTATAGTAACATGTACTCTAGAGTGGTGCTATAGTAACATGTACTCTAGAGTGGTGCTATAGTAACATGTACTCTAGAGTGGTGCTATAGTAACATGTACTCTAGAGTGGTGCTATAGTAACATGTACTCTAGAGTGGTGCTATAGTAACATGTACTCTAGAGTGGTGCTATAGTAATATGTACTCTAGAGTGGTGCTATAGTAACATGTACTCTAGAGTGGTGCTATATATAGTAACATGTACTCTAGAGTGGTGCTATAGTAACATGTACTCTCGAGTGTGCTATAGTAACATGTACTCTAGAGTGGTGCTATAGTAACATGTACTCTAGAGTGGTGCTATAGTAATATGTACTCTAGAGTGGTGCTATAGTAACATGTACTCTAGAGTGGTGCTATATATAGTAACATGTACTCTAGAGTGGTGCTATAGTAACATGTACTCTAGAGTGGTGCTATAGTAACATGCACTCTCGAGTGTGCTATAGTAACATGTACTCTAGAGTGGTGCTATAGTAACATGTACTCTAGAGTGGTGCTATAGTAACATGCACTCTCGAGTGTGCTATAGTAACATGTACTCTAGAGTGGTGCTATAGTAACATGTACTCTAGAGTGGTGCTATAGTAACATGTACTCTAGAGTGGTGCTATAGTAACATGTACTCTAGAGTGTGCTATAGTAACATGTACTCTAGAGTGGTGCTATAGTAATATGTACTCTAGAGTGGTGCTATAGTAACATGTACTCTAGAGTGGTGCTATAGTAACATGTACTCTAGAGTGGTGCTATAGTAACATGTACTCTAGAGTGGTGCTATAGTAACATGCACTCTCGAGTGTGCTATAGTAACATGTACTCTAGAGTGGTGCTATAGTAACATGTACTCTAGAGTGGTGCTATAGTAACATGCACTCTCGAGTGTGCTATAGTAACATGTACTCTAGAGTGGTGCTATAGTAACATGTACTCTAGAGTGGTGCTATAGTAACATGTACTCTAGAGTGGTGCTATAGTAACATGTACTCTAGAGTGGTGCTATAGTAACATGTACTCTAGAGTGGTGCTATAGTAACATGTACTCTAGAGTGGTGCTATAGTAACATGTACTCTAGAGTGGTGCTATAGTAACATGTACTCTAGAGTGGTGCTATAGTAATATGTACTCTAGAGTGGTGCTATAGTAACATGTACTCTAGAGTGGTGCTATATATAGTAACATGTACTCTAGAGTGGTGCTATAGTAACATGTACTCTAGAGTGTGCTATAGTAACATGTACTCTAGAGTGGTGCTATAGTAATATGTACTCTAGAGTGGTGCTATAGTAACATGTACTCTAGAGTGGTGCTATAGTAACATGTACTCTAGAGTGTGCTATAGTAACATGTACTCTAGAGTGGTGCTATAGTAATATGTACTCTAGAGTGGTGCTATAGTAACATGTACTCTAGAGTGGTGCTATATATAGTAACATGTACTCTAGAGTGTGCTATAGTAACATGCACTCTAGAGTGATGCTATATGTACTCTAGAGTGTACAGAACTACTGAACATACACTTTCAATAGCTGTGTGCATGTAGACTCGCACAAGCACGTGCCACTAAATGCACGTGCAATCACATAAGTGCACATGCTATAGGTGTATGATTATTACCTCCAACACACTATGGGAGTTGATTGAAGAGTTTGTAACTGAGTCACGAAAGAAGGAGGGGGACGAGGAGAATTGGTAGGCACTGCCCTGACAGCTGCTTGAGTCCACAGAGGAAGCTGACGTGGGACTGAAAGAGTGAGCTACACCACTACAATCACCATCATCACATTTACCTACACATCCATAGCGAACAAATTAGGAGGGAAGGTAAAAGTAGAGATGACAAGGAGGGTGTGGCATAGTATGGTGGGGAGGGTGTGGCAGAGTATGGCGTGGAGGGTGTGGCAAAGTATGACGGGGAGGGTGTGGCAGAGTATGATGGGGAGGGCGTGGCATAGTATGATGGGGAGGGCGTGGCAGAGTATGGCAGGGAGGACGTGGCAGAGTATGATGGGGAGGGTGTGACAGAGTATGATGGGGAAGGCGTGGCAGAGTATGATGGGGAGGGTGTGGCAGAGTATGGCAGGGAGGGTGTGACAGAGTATGATGGGGAGGGTGTGGCAGAGTATGATGGGGACGGTGTGGCAGAGTATGATGGGGAGGGTGTGACAGAGTATGGCAGGGAGGGCATGGCAGAGTATGATGGGGAGGGTGTGACAGAGTATGATGGGGAGGGCGTGGCAGCATATGATGGGGAGGGTGTGGCAGAGTATGATGGGGAGGGTGTGGCAGAGTATGGCAGGGAGGGTATGGCAGAGTATGGCGGGGAGGGTTTGGCAGAGGGAATAAAGAAAGAATAGCAACATTTTGATGTGTTTTGTATACTCTTGTCTCCATACATGCATGGAAACCTTGCCTCCATACATGCATGAAAACCTTGCCCCATACATGCATGGAAACCTTGCCCCCATACATGCGCATGGGAAACCTTGTCTCCATACATGCATGGAAACCTTGCCTCCATACATGCATGGAAACCTTGTCACCATACATGCATGGAAACCTTGCCTCCATACATGCATGGAAACCTTGCCTCATACATGCGTGGGAAACCTTGCCTCATACATGCATGGAAACCTTGCCTCATACATGCATGGAAACCTTACCTCATACATGCATGGAAACTTTGCCCCCATACATGCATGGAAACCTTGCCCCCATACATGCATGGAAACCTTGCCTCCATACATGCATGGAAACCTTGCCTCCATACATGCATGGAAACCTTGCCCCCATACATGCATGGAAACCTTGTCTCCATACATGCATGGAAACCTTGCCCCCATACATGCATGGAAACCTTGCCTCCATACATGCATGGAAACCTTGCCCCCATACATGCATGGAAACCTTGTCTCCATACATGCATGGAAACCTTGCCTCCATACATGCATGGAAACCTTGTCTCCATACATGCATGGGAACCTTGTCTCCATACATGCATGGAAACCTTGCCCCCATACATGCATGGAAACCTTGTCTCCATACATGCATGGAAACCTTGCTCTCATACATGCATGGAAACCTTGCCCCCATACATGCATGGAAACCTTGCCTCATACATGCATGGGAAACCTTGCCTCCATACATGCATGGAAACCTTGCCCCCATACATGCATGGAAACCTTGCTCCCATACATGCATGGAAACCCTGCCTCCATATATGCATGGGAAACGCTGCCTCCATACATGCATGGAAACCTTGCCCCCATACATGCATGGAAACCTTGCCCCCATACATGCATGGAAACCTTGTCTCCATACATGCATGGGAAACGCTGCCTCCATACATGCATGGAAACCTTGCCTCCATACATGCATGGAAACCTTGCCTCATACATGCATAGAAACCTTGCCTCCATACATGCATGGGAAACCTTGCTCCCATACATGCATGGAAACCTTGCTCCCATACATGTACATGCATGGAAACCTTGCTCCCATACATGTACATGCATGGAAACCTTGCTCCCATACATGTACATGCATGGAAACCTTGCCTCATACATGCATGGGAAACCTTGCCTCCATACATGCATGGAAACCTTGCCTCCATACATGCATGGAAACCTTGCCCCCCATACATGCATGGAAACCTTGCCTCCATACATGCATGGGAAACCTTGCCTCATACATGCATGGAAACCTTGCCCCCATACATGCATGGAAACCTTGCCTCATACATGCATGGGAAACCTTGCCTCCATACATGCATGGAAACCTTGCCTCCATACATGCATGGAAACCTTGCCTCATACATGCATGGAAACCTTGTCTCCATACATGCATGGAAACCTTGCCTCCATACATGCATGGAAACCTTGCCCCCCATACATGCATGGAAACCTTGCCTCCATACATGCATGGGAAACCTTGCCTCATACATGCATGGAAACCTTGCCCCCATACATGCATGGAAACCTTGCCTCATACATGCATGGGAAACCTTGCCTCCATACATGCATGGAAACCTTGCCTCCATACATGCATGGAAACCTTGCCTCATACATGCATGGAAACCTTGTCTCCATACATGCATGGAAACCTTGCCTCATACATGCATGGAAACCTTGCCTCATACATGCATGGAAACCTTGCCTCCATACATGCATGGAAACCTTACCTCATACATGCATGGAAACCTTGCCTCCATACATGCATGGAAACCTTGCCTCATACATGCATGGAAACCTTGCCTCCATACATGCTTGCCTCATACATGCATGGAAACCTTGCCTCCATACATGCATGGAAACCTTACCTCATACATGCATGGAAATCTTGCCTCCATACATGCATGGAAACCTTGCCTCCATACATGCATGGAAACCTTACCTCATACATGCATGGAAACCTTACCCCCATACATGCATGGAAACCTTGCCTCCATACATGCATGGAAACCTTGCCTCATACATGCATGGAAACCTTGCCTCCATACATGCATGGAAACCTTGCCTCCATACATGCATGGAAACCTTGCCTCCATACATGCATGGAAACCTTGCCTCCATACATGCATGGGAAACCTTACCTCCATACATGCAGGAAACCTTGCCCCCATACATGCATGGAAACCTTGCCTCCATACATGCATGGAAACCTTGCCTCCATACATGCATGGAAACCTTGCCTCCATACATGCATGGAAACCTTGCCTCCATACATGCATGGGAAACCTTACCTCCATACATGCATGGAAACCTTGCCTCCATACATGCATGGAAACCTTGCCTCATACATGCATGGAAACCTTGCCTCCATACATGCATGGAAACCTTGCCTCCATACATGCATGGAAACCTTGCCTCCATACATGCATGGAAACCTTGCCTCCATACATGCATGGGAAACCTTACCTCCATACATGCAGGAAACCTTGCCCCCATACATGCATGGAAACCTTGCCTCCATACATGCATGGAAACCTTGCTCCCATACATGCATGGAAACCTTGCCTCCATACATGCATGGAAACCTTGCCTCCATACATGCATGGGAAACCTTACCTCCATACATGCATGGAAACCTTGCCTCCATACATGCATGGAAACCTTGCCTCCATACATGCATGGGAAACGCTGCCTCCATACATGCATGGAAACCTTGTCACCATACATGCATGGAAACCTTACCCCCATACATGCATGGAAACCTTGCCTCATACATGCATGGAAACCTTGCCTCCATACATGCATGGAAACCTTGCCTCCATACATGCATGGAAACCTTACCTCATACATGCATGGAAACGCTGCCTCCATACATGCATGGGAAACGCTGCCTCCATACATGCATGGAAACCTTGCCTCCATACATGCATGGAAACCTTGCCTCATATACATGCATGGAAACCTTGCCTCCATACATGCATGGAAACCTTGCCTCCATACATGCATGGAAACCTTGCCCATGGAAACCTTGCCTCCATACATGCATGGGAAACGCTGCCTCCATACATGCATGGAAACCTTGTCACCATACATGCATGGAAACCTTGTCTCCATACATGCATGGGAAACGCTGCCTCCATACATGCATGGAAACCTTGTCACCATACATGCATGGAAACCTTACCCCCATACATGCATGGAAACCTTGCCTCATACATGCATGGAAACCTTGCCTCATACATGCATGGAAACCTTGCCTCATACATGCATGGGAAACCTCCTTGCCTGGTATATTTAGCAACTACCTACGATAAACCATGAGGTGAGATACGCATTAAGCACCCATTATGCTGTTCCCAGTGATCTAGCATTAGGTTGGGTGCACATAACAAGTATACAAATGTTGCCGAAATCTACGAGAGAGTGACGGGAAGGATGGCAATGAAGATCCACCTCTGTAGAGCTGAAGTCAACAAATTGGAAGATTTGTGCATCTTGTTGGAGAGTCTCTCAAGCAGAGGCAGCACACGAACATTCTAAGCCTCATCTAGACCGCTCTAACTCCATTACATGGTGCGAATAATATGGGTGCAGGCAATATTTACAATCATTATTGCGAGTTTCATAATACAGGCACCCACTAAACGTAGCAAGCACCAGTCCATCTGAATTTTGAGGTGAAAGGTTAAGTGCCTATGGGCACTAGGCATGTACCTTAGAGTAATAATTATAATAAATTATGTTGGTGGCCAGCACAAGCACCTCACACACACACACACGCACACACACACACACACACACACACACACACACACACTAGCTCATCATCAGACAAGGAGTGGAAGCTAGTTGTGCTACTAATGTTCTACACATGCACATGGCCTAGTGGAAGCTAGTTGTGCTACTAATGTTCTAGACATGCACATGGTCTAGTGGAAGCTAGTTGTGCTACTAATGTTTTAGACATGCACATGGTCTTTGTCGTGAGAATAGCATAGAGGCAAGTGCATGACTGCAACTGCAAGAAAAAGAGATTTGTCAAGAGGGGCTGTCAATAATTCTGTGGCATGTCAAGTCATGTAAAAATGTTGTTTCTCTCATCCCACAGGGGGCAGCTGCCAAGTCTTCACAGGGGGCAGCTGCCAAGTCCTTACAGGGGGCAGCTGCCAAGTCCTATCATTTAGCTCAGAGAGCTATCACAGAGTACAGAGCAAGCTCAATATGTTTGACCTGCATTTCAAAAAGCCACACCCCAAAAGACCAATTAACAAAATGCATGCATATTCACACTCAATTCCACTTGGAAATGCAGTCTTCCAATTGTAGCACAGTAACTAACACTGTGCTGGCAGCAGCATCAAGTTCCAATTGTAGCACACCTAATTGATTACAATCTCTTGACTAATTATAAAAGCTGTTGAGTTGATCAAGAAATTCTTCTGTGCTTGCAAAATGTTTGAGAAGATGGAAGGAACTGAAGATGGAGAGATTCACTGCCTCAGAGGTGATAAAGTAGAAGATTTAATCGTTGCTGAAGCTACTCACCTACTGGAGGAGAAGAGAGTGACAATGAGGACCATCTACCTCCCTGTCCTGGGGGAGAAGAGAGTGACAATGAGGACCATTTGCCTCCCTGTCCTGGGGGAGAAGAGTGACAATGAGGACCATTTGCCTCCCTGTCCTGGGGGAGAAGAGAGTGACAATGAGGACCATTTGCCTCCCTGTCCTGGGGGAGAAGAGAGTGACAAGAGGACCATTTGCCTCCCTGTCCTGGGGGAGAAGAGAGTGACAATGAGGACCATCTACCTCCCTGTCCTGAGGGAGAAGAGAGTGACAATGAGGACCATTTGCCTCCCTGTCCTGGGGGAGAAGAGGGTGACAATGAGGACCATCTACCTCCCTGTCCTGGGGGAGAAGAGAGTGACAATGAGGACCATTTGCCTCCCTGTCCTGAGGGAGAAGAGAGTGACAATGAGGACCATTTGCCTTCCTGTCCTGGAGGAGAAGAGAGTGACAATGAGGACCATTTGCCTCCCTGTCCTGGGGGAGAAGAAAGTGACAATGAGGACCATTTGCCTCCCTGTCCTGGGGGAGAAGAAAGTGACAATGAGGACCATTTTCCTCCCTGTCCTGGGGGAGAAGAGAGTGACA
Source organism: Cladorhizidae sp. MBARI D1340-BT2 (assembly GCA_028752905.1). Classification (NCBI taxonomy): domain Eukaryota; kingdom Metazoa; phylum Porifera; class Demospongiae; order Poecilosclerida; family Cladorhizidae; species Cladorhizidae sp. MBARI D1340-BT2. Next base: position 45,000,193 of record JAQNBH010000007.1, read on the forward strand.
ATGAGGACCATTTGCCTCCCTGTCCTGGGGGAGAAGAGAGTGACAATGAGGACCATTTGCCTCCCTGTCCTGGGGGAGAAGAGAGTCACAAGAGGACCATTTGCCTCCCTGTCCTGGGGGAGAAGAGAGTGACAATGAGGACCATCTACCTCCCTGTCCTGAGGGAGAAGAGAGTGACAATGAGGACCATTTGCCTTCCTGTCCTGGAGGAGAAGAGAGTGATAATGAGGACCATTTGCCTCCCTGTCCTGGGGGAGAAGAGAGTGACAATGAGGACCATTTGCCTTCCTGTCCTGTCCTGGGGGAGAAGAGAGTGACAATGAGGACCATTTGCCTCCCTGTCCTGGAGGAGAAGAGAGTGACAATGAGGACCATTTGCCTCCCTGTCCTGGAGGAGAAGAGAATGACAATGAGGAGAACATCCATTTGCCTCCCTGGAGGAGAAGGATGAAGTAGAAATTGAAGTGAATATACTTCTTGTTGAGAGCCAGGAACTCGGTATCCAACTGCAGCTAGCTCCGGCTAACCGCAATGACTCTGGGGGGGTAGAAGTGCCAATGCAATGCCCTTTGACCAGTAGATCAGAGGCAAAAGGCTGGCAATTTGCTCCGTGCTAGCATTGTACTTCAGCACTTGTGTGGCTGCGTAGTCACAACCAATGAGAGTTAAATAGAAGGTGCGACTTCTCAGCTAAAACACACTTAGATGCCTTCTTCACACCCTAAACTGAGTCCATTTTGGATCCATCTTTCACAAAGGCAATCGACTAGTATTCTATAGCTGGGTACAATCAGATTAGTATTCTATAGCTGAGTACAATCAGACTAGTATACATTCGAAGAGGAAAAGATAATTAACCCTATCATCACAAAAACAGGCAAGGACTTATGACCGTTGGAAATGCCCAGTCTTATCTTGGGGGGGGGGGGGAAATGAGCAATCTAGATGTTGTTGATCTGGTGAATAGCTATAAGCACTCTCACCCTTGCAACCTCAACCCTGAGCTAGGCTATGATATAAGCACTCTCACCTCCCCTGAGCTAGGCTATGATATAAGCACTGTCACCCCTGCAACCTCAACCCTGAGCTAGGCTATGATATAAGCACTCTCACCCCTGCAACCTCTACCCTGAGCTAGGCTATGATATAAGCACTCTCACCCTTGCAACCTCTACCCTGAGCTAGGCTATGATATAAGCACTCTCATCCCTGCAACCTCAACCCTGAGCTAGGCTATGATATAAGCACTCTCACCCCTGCAACCTCTACCCTGAGCTAGGCTATGATATAAGCACTCTCATCCCTGCAACCTCAACCCTGAGCTAGGCTATGATATAAGCACTCTCACCCCTGCAACCTCTACCCTGAGCTAGGCTATGATATAAGCACTCTCACCCCTGCAGCCTCTACCCTGAGCTAGGCTATGATATAAGCACTCTCACCCTGCAACCTCTACCCTGAGCTAGGCTATGATATAAGCACTCTCACCCCTGCAACCTCTACCCTGAGCTAGGCTATGATATAAGCACTCTCACCCCTGCAACCTCAACCCTGAGCTAGGCTATGATATAAGCACTCTCACCCTTGCAACCTCAACCCTGAGCTAGACTATGATATAAGCACTCTCACCCTGCAACCTCTACCCTGAGCTACACTCTCACCACTGCAACCTCAACCCTGAGCTACACTCTCACCCTGCAACCTCAGCCCTAAGATATAAGCACTCTCACCCCTGCAACCTCAGCCCTAAGATATAAGCACTCTCACCCCTGCAACCTCAGCCCTAAGATATAAGCACTATCACCTCTGCAACCTCTACCCTGAGCTAAGATATAAGCCCTGCAACCTCAACCCTGAGCTGTGTTATGATAAGCCTGTGGCCGTACTTGAAGGATTGTGTGATCAGGTAATTGCCACGCACATTTAGTGTTGTTTTGGCATCACAGAAGAGGAAAGGGTAACACAAACCACACACACTCAACTAAAACACACACACAACACACACACAACACACATACACACACACACACTGAACTAAAACACACACACACTGAACTAAAACACACACCGAGTTAATGGTGGCCACTGTACACACACACCATTGGATGCACACACACAAATGTATGTGCACTGACATACACACATTAACCTGCAAGATATGTGCACACACAAACATACACTGACATCACACACACACACACATGCACACACACACAGAGGCACAGCTAATTATGCACAAACACTAGACAAGATGACAACACTACACGTGCAAACTCCACTAACACCACACAATCATCACCTGTCTGGTTGTGAGTGACCACTGCTCAACTTGATTTAAACACATGCAAACTCCACTAACACCACACAAGCATCACCAATCAAGCTGTGAGCGACCCTGGCTTTGATTAATTAAGTGTAATAGAGTGTACTGAAGTTAGTTGGCAAGAAGTATTGGTCATGCCAACAGTCAGCCAGTGCCATGCTTTCACCCCACAAACATTCAAAACACCTACCATTTGTGACAACAATGGTGACAGCGTGATGCTTCTGCTTAGCAGGTCCAATAGGTGAACACAGCATGCCCTCATTTCTTACACAGCTAATCTTGGGAAGCAAGTCTCCAGTTTCACTTTTAGACCCAGAGGTCTCTTCATAAGACTCGGAGTCAGTCTTGCACTGAACAAGAGCACTCTCTGAAGGCAGCCTGGTATTAGGTTGGCTTGACTTTTTCTCCTTTCCCGTTAACTGTTTCTGTCCACCATTGCTTAGTTGTTTGTTAGCTGGAGACACATGAAGAGGTAAGTGGGCCTGGGGAGGGTAGGCTGACGTGGTATCGTGGATTGCTGTCATTTCAGAGACGATACTTTGCTCTATACCTCGCAAGAATGCGTCCCAACGCTTTAAGATGGCAGGAAAATTTGCTTGGCTTGCAGCTGTGTCAATGACAGGTATAACTGAGTGTCGCTCTTGCTAGCTAACAATATTTTCCTTGCAACTCCGTAGGGGAGCAAGAAACGCTAAAGGAAATGTACAAGGTGGGTACAATTTAGCTCGAGCATTTTTGCGAGGGGATGTAATAATCGCGGATAAATACCAAGTTCAAAGGTTATGAATAAATTAGTGCCGGATTGTGCGGTTGAGCTAAGCTCTAATCTGAGCCGACCCAGAGGGGGAAAAAGAAGAAAAAAAGAACTGACACAACAACCAAGGCAATAACAACAACAACCCCTAAAAAACTCTCAGAGAAAGACAAAAACTAAGAAACAGCAGTTAAGTGAACACAACAAAAGACAATGTGTTTTAGCACAAGATAGCTCAACACTAAGATAGATTAAGATAGATTTGAGGGTTCTTATAATTCCTAGGATATGAAACCCTCTGGAATAGACACTGAGGCTATGAGAAGGAAGTATGTAATTTATAACGACAGTGTCATATAGCTAGGGACTTGAGTTTAGATGACAAAAATGAGAGATGGGATGATGTGAGATGGGAAGGAATGAGAAGGATCTGAGAGCATGTGTTGACTGCACAGTTTTTGGAATTATTTTCTGGAGGCCAGGTGAGGCCAACCAAGAAGTCGACACAACCTGGCCACAGACTCGCCACAGACTCACGCCCAGTGGCCGACTTTGCTGCAATACTTGGACTTTCTCAAGCTGGCCAATGAGAATGAGTCGGTGAGCATCCCATACTGAGCTGCAGAACTCCAAGAAAGGCACACCTCTGATAAGCATGCTTGAAGCTTGAAGCTTCTATATAGGAATCCTAGCAACCTCTTTGGCCTGGAGCATGTCTTGGGGATATGCAGGCAACACAAGTCCTCTGCTCCAACTCCTTTGTAGCTGTACAATTAGACTCGTATACCATCTATTAGCAGGGATGGAACAAGTGGATGTTGCATCCTCAATAACTTTGTTTTCTAAGGTCGAGTCAGAGGTCGTTTGGTTCAACTCCTTGGGTAACAATGGTGACATTGGTTTGAGAGAAACAAAGTCCTCTGTGCTTAACGAGGAGTACATCATCATTAACACCTCAATTATAGCATTGCTGGAGTTAAATGGCTAGTAAGCAGACCCACAGGCAGAATACACTGAAAAATGAAACGCGCACTATCTCTTCTCAACAAGTCATGCAATATCCTAGTAGCTGATCATAATTGCCTCTTGGCTGGAAATGTTTGGCCTAAAGCCAAACTGCATAGTCAGAGCAGATTATGCTTCAGGATGTGGTTCATCAGTGCCCTATGGATCAGACAGAGCAGATGATGCTTCAGGATGTGGTTCATCAGTGCCCTGTGGATCAGATTATGCTTCAGGATGTGGTTCATCAGTGCCCTATGAATCAGTCGGAGCAGATTATGCTTCAGGATATGGTTGGTTCCTCAGTGCCCTATGGATCAGACTTTATAGAATCTTTGGATGGGAGTGGCTGGCGGGGACTGCAGTTTGATACATGCGATAAGGCCGCCATCTTTGCCCAGGGCGATGTTCGAAAGCTTCCATCGTATGGGACTTGCCTAACTGAGAGCGAGTGATTGAGTATGTGAGAAAAGCTGGGCTCAGTGCATGCAGTGTTGCAAGCCACCAGCCATTCCCACAAGAGAAAAAGTTAGAAGTTAAGCTCTTTAGCAAGAGAAAGTTGAGCTCGCTGGGGCGCTGGGCGTATTTTACCAGGGCTCCACGATTGCTTCCCTGTCAAAAAATGATCAATTAGGTTTCTCTTTAAATCAGCTTTGGGGGTTTTGAGGCCAACTTTTCATCAGAAATACAGTTGAAGCAATAACCAAAAAGCATTTAACTATCTCACGATTGCTTCAGTTTAATTCTCTGTTTTTTTAATCATTTTTCCTATAGTTATTATTTATGGATGAAGGGCCTGCAGGAGACTAGATCGAGGTATATACTAGGTACAGGGTCTTCATGAGACTTGATAGAGGGTCTAGGAGGTTCTGCAGGAGAGTGTTATTAGGTAAAGGGTCTTCAGTGGACTAGATAGAGGTACGTGTAGGGTCCGAGGCATATATTAAAAAAATATTGTTTTTTACTTATAAGAGTAGCCACCACGGACAACGCTGGTGAGGTGGAGTGTACTTTTCTGCTGGTGAAACAGACAGTGCTGCCCAGCAGCCACACTCCCAATGCTAAGAGCACTGGTCTGGTGAAACAGACAGTGCATGCCCAGCAGCCACACTCCCAATGCTAAGAGCACTGGTCTGGTGAGTGCATGCCTAGCAGCCACACTCCCAATGCTAAGAGCACTGGTCTGGTGAAACAGACAGTGCATGCCCAGCGGCCACACTCCCAATGCTAAGAGCACTGGTCTGGTGAAACAGACAGTGCTGCCCAGCAGCCACACTCCCAATGCTAAGAGCACTGGTCTGGTGAGTGCATGCCTAGCAGCCACACTCCCAATGCTAAGAGCACTGGTCTGGTGAAACAGACAGTGCATGCCCAGCAGGTACTGCCAGTGCTAAGAGCACTGGTCTGGTGAAACATACAGTGCATGCACAGCAGCCACACTCCCAATGCTAAGAGCACTGGTCTGGTGAAACATACAGTGCATGCACAGCAGCCACACTCCCAATGCTAAGAGTGTTGGTCTGGTGAAACATACAGTACTGCCCAGCAGCCACACTGCCAATGCTAAGAGCACTGGTCTGGTGAAACATACAGTACTGCCCAGCAGCCACACTCCCAATGCTAAGAGTGTTGGTCTGGTGAAACATGACAAGTTAGTCGCCACTGCAGTCTAGTCAGATTGCTCGGAGCACAATAATTAATTAGGAGGGCGGGGAAGGAGGGGCTTTAAGAGTGGGGTTTGTTAGTACATAGCATGGTGGTCGAGGGAAGAGGATTTAAGTTAGCGCTGAGGGAGTTGAAGTTGGATATTCTAGGGTTGGCAGAGATGTTGTTCCTGAAGAAAGAGGAGGATGTGTGTAGCTGTGTATGAATGGTATGGTTGAAATAGGGAGGTCTATAGGCAGCAAGTGCTGGTGTAGGGGATAGGTAAGACACTGAAGTCACAGATGCTTATATTGGTGGGCCTAGTACAACATGCTGCTGAAATGTAGTTGACAGGAGGACAACTGGTTTGTAGAAAATTAGAGTCAGCTCAGTTGAGAGTTGGAGAGTTGAGAGTTGGAAGACATCTATTAGGGGCTGGCAACGCAGGGCAGGAGTGGCAGTGCTGGTGCACTTGGGATGGAGGAAGTTGGCAGAGAGGAGGGGGAGATCCTCTATAGTAGGAGGCTTTCAAAGATGGAGGAGGATAGCTGGTGAAAGTGGCAGACAAGCTTGGATGGATGGATGGGATGGTGGGAAGAATATATACTGTTGAGGAGGAAATGTTATATGATTGAGCTAGGGTCAGTGAGGTAATGGAAGGTGAAGATGAAGAAGAGAAATGTTTGTGTTAGGAGGAGGATGTCGAGAGTGTGAGCAGTTTGAAGTGGTATAGGTTGGCTAAAGGTGCTGGAGCAGAAAGGTATACAAGGTCATTACAGGGATGTGAGGGAGTGAGGTTGATGTTTAGGTTGAGGACAGGGTCAGCAGGTCTATTGCAGGACAAGAAGTGATGTAGGCTGTGTAGTGATGACAGAAGTCACATGTTGTGATGTTGTGACAGCAGGGGTGGAAGATGTGGGGCATTTCTTAATTGAATTTGGAAGGGAACGGAAAGCATTAATGGATGGAATTGAGGAAGCTTGAATATGGTTAGAGCAGTTTGAGAGGAGAGGAAGGTTTCTTGTTGCTTGGGAAAGAGGTGGAGGGTGTGAGTCATTGGGTGATGGTGGAAGTTTGTAAGTGTTGGCAGAGGAGGAAGGAATGATATAAGGCCTCCTGCCCCTCACTAAACTCCACTACAATCAAGCAGAACATCGAACATAAACTATTTATCATGTGTGTATGTCAGAGTTTATAATAGCAAGCCATCTTACCTCATTAATTATTTATTGTCATTAGTATTGCTTGTTTATAATAGCAAGTCTTCTTACCTCATTAATTATTTATTGTCATTAGTATTGCTTGTTTATAATAGCAGGGCATCTTACCTCATTAATTATTTATTGTCATTAGTATTGCTTGTTTATAATAGCAAGTCATCTTACCTCATTAATAATTTATTGTCATTAGTATTGCTTGTTTATAATAGCAGGGCATCTTACCTCATTAATTATTTATTGTCATTAGTATTGCTTGTTTATAATAGCAAGGCATCTTACCTCATTAATTATTTATTGTCAATCTATATACATGCAGGACAACTTCACTCCTTATCTATATACACGCAGGACAACTTCACTCCTTATCTATATACATGCAGGACATCTTCACTCCTTATCTATATACATGCAGGACATCTTCACTCCTTATCTATATACATGCAGGACATCTTCACTCCTTATCTATATACATGCAGGACATCTTCACTCCTTATCTATATACACGCAGGACATCTTCACTCCTTATCTATATACATGCAGGACATCTTCACTCCTTATCTATATACATGCAGGACAACTTCACTCCTTATCTATATACATGCAGGACAACTTCACTCCTTGTCTATATACACGCAGGACATCTTCACTCCTTATCTATATACACGCAGGACATCTTCACTCCTTATCTATATACACGCAGGACAACTTCACTCCTTATCTATATACATGCAGGACAACTTCACTCCTTATCTATATACATGCAGGACAACTTCACTCCTTATCTATATACACGCAGGACAACTTCACTCCTTATCTATATACATGCAGGACAACTTCACTCCTTATCTATATACATGCAGGACAACTTCACTCCTTATCTATATACATGCAGGACATCTTCACTCCTTATCTATATACATGCAGGACATCTTCACTCCTTATCTATATACATGCAGGACATCTTCACTCCTTATCTATATACATGCAGGACATCTTCACTCCTTATCTATATACATTCAGGACAACTTCACTCCTTATCTATATACATGCAGGACAACTTCACTCCTTATCTATATACATGCAGGACAACTTCACTCCTTATCTATATACATGCAGGACAACTTCACTCCTTATCTATATACATGCAGGACAACTTCACTCCTTATCTATATACACGCAGGACAACTTCACTCCTTATCTATATACATGCAGGACAACTTCACTCCTTATCTATATACATGCAGGACAACTTCACTCCTTATCTATATACATGCAGGACATCTTCACTCCTTATCTATATACATGCAGGACATCTTCACTCCTTATCTATATACATGCAGGACAACTTCACTCCTTATCTATATACATGCAGGACATCTTCACTCCTTATCTATATACATGCAGGACAACTTCACTCCTTATCTATATACATGCAGGACAACTTCACTCCTTATCTATATACATGCAGGACAACTTCACTCCTTATCTATATACATGCAGGACAACTTCACTCCTTATCTATATACATGCAGGACAACTTCACTCCTTATCTATATACATGCAGGACAACTTCACTCCTTATCTATATACATGCAGGACATCTTCACTCCTTATCTATATACATGCAGGACATCTTCACTCCTTATCTATATACATGCAGGACAACTTCACTCCTTATCTATATACATGCAGGACAACTTCACTCCTTATCTATATACATGCAAGACAACTTCACTCCTTATCTATATACATGCAGGACAACTTCACTCCTTATCTATATACATGCAGGACAACTTCACTCCTTATCTATATACATGCAGGACATCTTCACTCCTTATCTATATACATGCAGGACATCTTCACTCCTTATCTATATACATGCAGGACAACTTCACTCCTTATCTATATACATGCAGGACATCTTCACTCCTTATCTATATACATGCAGGACAACTTCACTCCTTATCTATATACATGCAGGACAACTTCACTCCTTATCTATATACATGCAGGACAACTTCACTCCTTATCTATATACATGCAGGACAACTTCACTCCTTATCTATATACATGCAGGACATCTTCACTCCTTATCTATATACATGCAGGACAACTTCACTCCTTATCTATATACATGTAGGACAACTTCACTCCTTATCTATATACACGCAGGACAACTTCACTCCTTATCTATATACATGCAGGACAACTTCACTCCTTATCTATATACATGCAGGACAACTTCACTCCTTATCTATATACATGCAGGACAACTTCACTCCTTATCTATATACATGCAGGACATCTTCACTCCTTATCTATATACATGCAGGACATCTTCACTCCTTATCTATATACATGCAGGACAACTTCACTCCTTATCTATATACATGCAGGACATCTTCACTCCTTATCTATATACACACAGGACATCTTCACTCCTTATCTATATACATGCAGGACATCTTCACTCCTTATCTATATACATGCAGGACAACTTCACTCCTTATCTATATACATGCAGGACAACTTCACTCCTTATCTATATACATGCAGGACATCTTCACTCCTTATCTATATACATGCAGGACAACTTCACTCCTTATCTATATACATTCATCAGGACAACTTCACTCCTTATCTATATACATGCAGGACATCTTCACTCCTTATCTATATACATGCAGGACAACTTCACTCCTTATCTATATACATGCAGGACATCTTCACTCCTTATCTATATACATGCAGGACATCTTCACTCCTTATCTATATACACGCAGGACAACTTCACTCCTTATCTATATACATGCAGGACAACTTCACTCCTTATCTATATACATGCAGGACATCTTCACTCCTTATCTATATACATTCAGGACAACTTCACTCCTTATCTATATACATGCAGGACAACTTCACTCCTTATCTATATACATGCAGGACAACTTCACTCCTTATCTATATACATGCAGGACAACTTCACTCCTTATCTATATACATGCAGGACAACTTCACTCCTTATCTATATACACGCAGGACAACTTCACTCCTTATCTATATACATGCAGGACAACTTCACTCCTTATCTATATACATGCAGGACAACTTCACTCCTTATCTATATACATGCAGGACATCTTCACTCCTTATCTATATACATGCAGGACATCTTCACTCCTTATCTATATACATGCAGGACAACTTCACTCCTTATCTATATACATGCAGGACAACTTCACTCCTTATCTATATACACGCAGGACATCTTCACTCCTTATCTATATACATGCAGGACATCTTCACTCCTTATCTATATACATGCAGGACAACTTCACTCCTTATCTATATACATGCAGGACAACTTCACTCCTTATCTATATACATGCAGGACAACTTCACTCCTTATCTATATACACGCAGGACAACTTCACTCCTTATCTATATACATGCAGGACAACTTCACTCCTTATCTATATACATGCAGGACAACTTCACTCCTTATCTATATACATGCAGGACATCTTCACTCCTTATCTATATACATGCAGGACATCTTCACTCCTTATCTATATACATGCAGGACATCTTCACTCCTTATCTATATACATGCAGGACATCTTCACTCCTTATCTATATACATTCAGGACAACTTCACTCCTTATCTATATACATGCAGGACAACTTCACTCCTTATCTATATACATGCAGGACAACTTCACTCCTTATCTATATACATGCAGGACAACTTCACTCCTTATCTATATACATGCAGGACAACTTCACTCCTTATCTATATACACGCAGGACAACTTCACTCCTTATCTATATACATGCAGGACAACTTCACTCCTTATCTATATACATGCAGGACAACTTCACTCCTTATCTATATACATGCAGGACATCTTCACTCCTTATCTATATACATGCAGGACATCTTCACTCCTTATCTATATACATGCAAGACAACTTCACTCCTTATCTATATACATGTAGGACAACTTCACTCCTTATCTATATACATGCAGGACAACTTCACTCCTTATCTATATACATGCAGGACAACTTCACTCCTTATCTATATACATGCAGGACAACTTCACTCCTTATCTATATACATGCAGGACAACTTCACTCCTTATCTATATACATGCAGGACAACTTCACTCCTTGTCTATATACATGCAGGACAACTTCACTCCTTATCTATATACATGCAGGACATCTTCACTCCTTATCTATATACATGCAGGACAACTTCACTCCTTATCTATATACATACAGGACAACTTCACTCCTTATCTATATACATGCAGGACAACTTCACTCCTTATCTATATACATGCAGGACAACTTCACTCCTTATCTATATACATGCAGGACATCTTCACTCCTTATCTATATACATGCAGGACATCTTCACTCCTTATCTATATACATGCAGGACAACTTCACTCCTTATCTATATACATGCAGGACATCTTCACTCCTTATCTATATACATGCAGGACAACTTCACTCCTTATCTATATACATGCAGGACAACTTCACTCCTTATCTATATACATGCAGGACAACTTCACTCCTTATCTATATACACGCAGGACAACTTCACTCCTTATCTATATACATGCAGGACATCTTCACTCCTTATCTATATACATGCAGGACATCTTCACTCCTTATCTATATACATGCAGGACAACTTCACTCCTTATCTATATACATGCAGGACAACTTCACTCCTTATCTATATACACGCAGGACAACTTCACTCCTTATCTATATACATGCAGGACAACTTCACTCCTTATCTATATACATGCAGGACAACTTCACTCCTTATCTATATACACACAGGACAACTTCACTCCTTATCTATATACATGCAGGACAACTTCACTCCTTATCTATATACATGCAGGACAACTTCACTCCTTATCTATATACACACAGGACAACTTCACTCCTTATCTATATACATGCAGGACAACTTCACTCCTTATCTATATACATGCAGGACAACTTCACTCCTTATCTATATACATGCAGGACAACTTCACTCCTTATCTATATACACGCAGGACAACTTCACTCCTTATCTATATACATGCAGGACAACTTCACTCCTTATCTATATACATGCAGGACATCTTCACTCCTTATCTATATACATGCAGGACAACTTCACTCCTTATCTATATACACGCAGGACAACTTCACTCCTTATCTATATACATGCAGGACAACTTCACTCCTTATCTATATACATGCAGGACAACTTCACTCCTTATCTATATACATGCAAGACAACTTCACTCCTTATCTATATACATGCAGGACAACTTCACTCCTTATCTATATACATGCAAGACAACTTCACTCCTTATCTATATACATGCAGGACAACTTCACTCCTTATCTATATACATGCAGGACAACTTCACTCCTTATCTATATACATGCAGGACAACTTCACTCCTTATCTATATACATGCAGGACAACTTCACTCCTTATCTATATACATGCAGGACAACTTCACTCCTTATCTATATACATGCAGGACATCTTCACTCCTTATCTATATACATGCAGGACAACTTCACTCCTTATCTATATACACGCAGGACAACTTCACTCCTTATCTATATACATGCAGGACATCTTCACTCCTTATCTATATACATGCAGGACAACTTCACTCCTTATCTATATACATGCAGGACAACTTCACTCCTTATCTATATACATGCAGGACAACTTCACTCCTTATCTATATACATGCAGGACAACTTCACTCCTTATCTATATACATGCAGGACAACTTCACTCCTTATCTATATACATGCAGGACAACTTCACTCCTTATCTATATACATGCAGGACAACTTCACTCCTTATCTATATACATGCAGGACAACTTCACTCCTTATCTATATACATGCAGGACAACTTCACTCCTTATCTATATACACGCAGGACAACTTCACTCCTTATCTATATACATGCAGGACATCTTCACTCCTTATCTATATACATGCAGGACAACTTCACTCCTTATCTATATACAGGCAGGACAACTTCACTCCTTATCTATATACACGCAGGACAACTTCACTCCTTATCTATATACATGCAGGACATCTTCACTCCTTATCTATATACATGCAGGACAACTTCACTCCTTATCTATATACACGCAGGACAACTTCACTCCTTATCTATATACATGCAGGACAACTTCACTCCTTATCTATATACACGCAGGACAACTTCACTCCTTATCTATATACACGCAGGACATCTTCACTCCTTATCTATATACATGCAGGACAACTTCACTCCTTATCTATATACATGCAGGACATCTTCACTCCTTATCTATATACATGCAGGACAACTTCACTCCTTATCTATATACATGCAGGACAACTTCACTCCTTATCTATATACATGCAGGACAACTTCACTCCTTATCTATATACATGCAGGACAACTTCACTCCTTATCTATATACATGCAGGACATCTTCACTCCTTATCTATATACACGCAGGACAACTTCACTCCTTATCTATATACATGCAGGACAACTTCACTCCTTATCTATATACATGCAAGACAACTTCACTCCTTATCTATATACATGCAGGACAACTTCACTCCTTATCTATATACATGCAGGACAACTTCACTCCTTATCTATATACATGCAGGACATCTTCACTCCTTATCTATATACACGCAGGACAACTTCACTCCTTATCTATATACACGCAGGACATCTTCACTCCTTATCTATATACATGCAGGACAACTTCACTCCTTATCTATATACATGCAGGACATCTTCACTCCTTATCTATATACATGCAGGACATCTTCACTCCTTATCTATATACACGCAGGACAACTTCACTCCTTATCTATATACATGCAAGACAACTTCACTCCTTATCTATATACATGCAGGACAACTTCACTCCTTATCTATATACACGCAGGACAACTTCACTCCTTATCTATATACATGCAGGACAACTTCACTCCTTATCTATATACATGCAGGACATCTTCACTCCTTATCTATATACATGCAGGACAACTTCACTCCTTATCTATATACATGCAGGACAACTTCACTCCTTATCTATATACATGCAGGACATCTTCACTCCTTATCTATATACATGCAGGACAACTTCACTCCTTATCTATATACATGCAGGACATCTTCACTCCTTATCTATATACATGCAGGACATCTTCACTCCTTATCTATATACAAGCAGGACATCTTCACTCCTTATCTATATACATGCAGGACAACTTCACTCCTTATCTATATACACACAGGACAACTTCACTCCTTATCTATATACATGCAGGACAACTTCACTCCTTATCTATATACAAGCAGGACAACTTCACTCCTTATCTATATACATGCAAGACAACTTCACTCCTTATCTATATACATGCAGGACATCTTCACTCCTTATCTATATACATGCAGGACAACTTCACTCCTTATCTATATACATGCAGGACAACTTCATTCCTTATCTATATACATGCAGGACAACTTCACTCCTTATCTATATACATGCAGGACAACTTCACTCCTTATCTATATACATGCAGGACATCTTCACTCCTTATCTATATACATGCAGGACATCTTCACTCCTTATCTATATACATGCAGGACATCTTCACTCCTTATCTAAATACATGCAGGACAACTTCACTCCTTATCTATATACATGCAGGACAACTTCACTCCTTATCTATATACATGCAGGACATCTTCACTCCTTATCTATATACATGCAGGACATCTTCACTCCTTATCTATATACATGCAGGACAACTTCACTCCTTATCTATATACATGCAGGACAACTTCACTCCTTATCTATATACATGCAGGACAACTTCACTCCTTATCTATATACATGCAGGACAACTTCACTCCTTATCTATATACATGCAGGACAACTTCACTCCTTATCTATATACATGCAGGACAACTTCACTCCTTATCTATATACATGCAGGACATCTTCACTCCTTATCTATATACATGCAGGACAACTTCACTCCTTATCTATATACATGCAGGACAACTTCACTCCTTATCTATATACATGCAGGACATCTTCACTCCTTATCTATATACATGCAGGACAACTTCACTCCTTATCTATATACATGCAGGACATCTTCACTCCTTATCTATATACATGCAGGACATCTTCACTCCTTATCTATATACATGCAGGACATCTTCACTCCTTATCTATATACATGCAGGACAACTTCACTCCTTATCTATATACATGCAGGACATCTTCACTCCTTATCTATATACATGCAGGACATCTTCACTCCTTATCTATATACACGCAGGACAACTTCACTCCTTATCTATATACATGCAGGACAACTTCACTCCTTATCTATATACATGCAGGACAACTTCACTCCTTATCTATATACATGCAGGACAACTTCACTCCTTATCTATATACACGCAGGACAACTTCACTCCTTATCTATATACATGCAGGACAACTTCACTCCTTATCTATATACACGCAGGACAACTTCACTCCTTATCTATATACATGCAGGACAACTTCACTCCTTATCTATATACATGCAGGACATCTTCACTCCTTATCTATATACATGCAGGACAACTTCACTCCTTATCTATATACATGCAGGACATCTTCACTCCTTATCTATATACATGCAGGACAACTTCACTCCTTATCTATATACATGCAGGACAACTTCACTCCTTATCTATATACATACAGGACATCTTCACTCCTTATCTATATACATGCAGGACATCTTCACTCCTTATCTATATACATGCAGGACAACTTCACTCCTTATCTATATACATGCAGGACATCTTCACTCCTTATCTATATACACGCAGGACAATTTCACTCCTTATCTATATACATGCAGGACATCTTCACTCCTTATCTATATACATGCAGGACAACTTCACTCCTTATCTATATACATGCAGGACATCTTCACTCCTTATCTATATACACGCAAGACATCTTCACTCCTTATCTATATACACGCAGGACAACTTCACTCCTTATCTATATACAAGCAGGACAACTTCACTCCTTCTCTATATATACACTGGACAACTTCACTCCTTGTCTATATACATGCAAGACATCTTCACTCCTTGTCTCTGTTCTGCATGATATAAGAGCAGAGATACAGAGTGAAGTTGTCCTGTATATATCATGCAGAGCAGAGAGACAGAGTAAAATTGCAACCTCTTGCTATCCTCAGCAGGTCTACATAATGATGTAACATAAGGTAATTGGGAACAAGGTGTGTTCAGAGAAGACGTACGTGTAAAGTTCCAGTCTGTTTCTGATGTCTAAGCTGTGGATTGTGTGCACAATGTCCTCAATGAACTCTCAGTTGACATAGTGCAGATACAATGACTTGCTTGACAATAAATTTACTGGCTCGAGCATCAGCTGATCTGTCGAGTGAATAAACTTTAGTTGATCATACTCATTGCATCTGCACAATGTTGCACAGCATCGGCAGGTATTTCTTTCTTGAAGTAATGTGCCATTGTATGTGAAAAAACAATACGTGCACTGGTGACCTCGAGCACGTTGTCCAGGCATGGGTACCTCATTACAATGCTTTGACAATCTCTTTCCACAGCAGCTGTCCCTCAGAACTATTCTCCTGCTCTGCTTGTTTTTTGGTCAGATCAGATCATTGCCCACCGCAGCCACCAGGAATATTAATTATACTCACCCAGAGCATGCAGCTAGAATACTAGGATGAAAGTCTTTTCTATATATATTTTCAATTATCACCATGCAGTAATATCAATGCTTTCTGCTGCTGGAGAGCTTAGGGTAGTTCGGTGAAGCCACACCCAGTTTGGAGAGTGACTCTTCCAAGAGGAGTGCAGAAATGCTCAATTAAGTAGGTGGTTATACGATGTAAGGTAGAGAAACATCATCACAAGAGCCAGTATCCTGATTGGCTGTGAACTTCCTCGAAAGGCAGAGATGTGATGAAGCTTTTGACAATCTTAGTGCTTTCCGAGTCCAAGAATTTTACTGAGCAACCTGTGCGGCCTCTTTAGAGAATAGATGTGGTGAGTTACACACATTCACTAGGTGATCCTAATCCCTTTTCATGAGTAATGATGAAGAAATGATCAAACCAACAGGGGCGTGCCACTAGCAGCAACTTTTGGAAAGATTATTTTGCAGGTGGTTTTCATGATTTAAGAAATGGTCTTCCAGCTAATTATTCAACTTCCAGATATGGTGAAAACCAAAATATTCGAGCACTAAGAGCAAAACAGTCACTCTTCTCAGCACTTCATGTGCAGGATGAAGCCATTGCAGAAGCTGCAAAAGCTGTTGAGTGAAGTTTATAAACTACTTCGAATCCTCCCACTATACCTGTAATTACGGGGGGGGGGGGGGGCAATAATATGACACTCCTGCATTTATTAATGTTAATGAAGAAGAAGGAACTACTTGAGTACTTTTAACTCATGAGATCCTTTTTGCCATTTATTATCTTGTTTTTTCTATTCAGAGTTACTTTATACAATTTAAGTTTGAGGATTTTGCCCCCCCCCCCCCCCCCCCACACACACACTCAATAAATTATATGCTTCATCTGCTTATGATCACCATCATAGCATTATTGTTGTTGTTGTTGTTGTTGTTATAAATTGTTCACCACGAACATCAAGTTAGAAAAAAATTGAGAGTAAGACTTGGACTGAAGACAAGTGTGAGTTGCATAATTAGTGCAATATGTTTAAGTTGGGAGGGGGTGCTGCATTTGGAGTAAGGAGTGAAAGGAGCATGGGAAGTTGGGCTGAAAATTGAAAGTTAGGAGGGAGTGGAAGTGTGACCATAACAGATAGCTCGAGCAGCTGGTGATGTAATCTAGCTTGAGAGAAATCCAGATTTGGTTGTGGGAACAGAATTAAAAGTGACCAAAGTGGAGTGATGTATTTCAGTTTAATGTGGGCGTGGTCTCATGCTGGAGAACAAGAGAGCAACACTTTACAATGACCTCAATAATCAACTTGAAATTTGCTCTCTCATCGTTTTGACTAGATGCTCTAGACTTCATCAGGAATAATTGAAGCCCTCAGAAGAAGTACAATGCCGGCTACCTCTAATCACACCATGATTGGGAGAATTTTCGAGGAAATTAGTCTTGGTCTGTCCAATGCAGGGTGGAGTGGAGCAGAATCAGCTTGGAGGGTGGAGTGGTGCAGAATCAGCTTGCAGGGTGGAGTGGAGCAGAATCAGCTTGGAGGGTGGAGTGCAGCAGAATCAACTTGGAGGGTGGAGTGGAGCAGAATCAGCTTGGAGGGTGGAGTGGTGCAGAATCAGCTTGGAGGGTGGAGTGGAGCAGAATCAGCTTGCAGGGTGGAGTGGAGCAGAATCAGCTTGGAGGGTGGAGTGGAGCAGAATCAGCTTGCAGGGTGGAGTGGAGCAGAATCAGCTTGGAGGGTGGAGTGGTGCAGAATCAGCTTGCAGGGTGGAGTGGAGCAGAATCAGCTTGGAGGGTGGAGTGCAGCAGAATCAACTTGGAGGGTGGAGTGGAGCAGAATCAGCTTGGAGGGTGGAGTGGTGCAGAATCAGCTTGGAGGGTGGAGTGGAGCAGAATCAGCTTGCAGGGTGGAGTGGAGCAGAATCAACTTGGAGGGAGGAGTGGTGCAGAATCTGCTTGCAGTGTGGAGTGGAGCAGAATCAGCTTGGAGGGTTGAGTGGTGCAGAATCAGCTTGCAGGGTGGAGTGGAGCAGAATCAGCTTGCAGGGTGGAGTGGAGCAGAATCAACTTGGAGGGTGGAGTGGAGCAGAATCAACTTGGAGGGTGGAGTGGTGCAGAATCAGCTTGCAGGATGGAGTGGTGCAGAATCAGCTTGGAGGCTGGAGTGGAGCAGAATCAACTTGGAGGGTGGAGTGGTGCAGAATCAGCTTGGAGGGTGGAGTGGAGCAGAATCAGCTTGGAGGGTGGAGTGGAGCAGAATCAGCTTGGAGGGTGGAGTGGTGCAGAATCAGCTTGGAGGTTGGAGTGGAGCAGAATCAGCTTGGAGGGTGGAGTGGAGCAGAATCAGCTTGCAGGGTGGAGTGGAGCAGAATCAACTTGGAGGGTGGAGTGGTGCAGAATCAGCTTGGAGGGTGGAGTGGTGTAGAATCAGCTTGGAGGGTGGAGTGGAGCAGAATCAGCTTGGAGGGTGGAGTTGAGCAGAATCAGCTTGGAGGGTGGAGTGGAGCAGAATCAACTTGGAGGGTGGAGTGGAGCAGAATCAGCTTGCAGGGTGGAGTGGAGCAGAATCAGCTTGCAGGGTGGAGTGGTGCAGAATCAGCTTGGAGGGTGGAGTGGAGCAGAATCAGCTTGGAGGGTGGAGTGGTGCAGAATCAGCTTGGAGGGTGGAGTGGAGCAGAATCATCTTGGAGGGTGGAGTGGAGCAGAATCAGCTTGCAGGGAGGAGTGGTGCAGAATCAGCTTGCAGTGTGGAGTGGAGCAGAATCAGCTTGGAGGGTGGAGTGGTGCAGAATCAGCTTGGAGGGTGGAGTGGAGCAGAATCAGCTTGGAGGGTGGAGTGGAGCAGAATCAGCTTGCAGGGAGGAGTGGTGCAGAATCAGCTTGCAGTGTGGAGTGGAGCAGAATCAGCTTGGAGGGTTGAGTGGTGCAGAATCAGCTTGGAGGGTGGAGTGGTGCAGAATCAACTTGGAGGGTGGAGTGTAGCAGAATCAGCTTGCAGGGTGGAGTGGTGCAGAATCAGCTTGGAGGGTGGAGTGGAGCAGAATCAGCTTGGAGGGTGGAGTGGTGCAGAATCAGCTTGGAGGGTCAGAATCAGCTTGGAGGGTGGAGTGGAGCAGAATCAACTTGGAGGGTGGAGTGGTGCAGAATCAACTTGGAGGGTGGAGTGGAGCAGAATCAGCTTGGAGGGTGGAGTGGAGCAGAATCAGCTTGCAGGGTGGAGTGGTGCAGAATCAGCTTGCAGGGTGGAGTGGAGCAGAATCAGCTTGGAGGGTGGAGTGGAGCAGAATCAGCTTGGAGGGTGGAGTGGAGCAGAATCAAATTGGAGGGTGGAGTGGTGCAGAATCAGCTTGGAGGGTGGAGTGGAGCAGAATCAGCTTGGAGGGTGGAGTGGAGCAGAATCAGCTTGGAGGGTGGAGTGGAGCAGAATCAGCTTGGAGGGTTGAGTGGTGCAGAATCAGCTTGGAGGGCAGAATCAGCTTGGAGGGTGGAGTGGAGCAGAATCAGCTTGGAGGGTTGAGTGGTGCAGAATCAGCTTGGAGGGTGGAGTGGAGCAGAATCAACTTGGAGGGTGGAGTGGAACAGAATCAGCTTGGAGGGTGGAGTGGAGCAGAATCAGCTTGGAGGGTTGAGTGGTGCAGAATCAGCTTGGAGGGTGGAGTGGAGCAGAATCAACTTGGAGGGTGGAGTGGTGCAGAATCAGCTTGGAGGGTGGAGTGGAGCATAATCAGCTTGGAGGGTGGAGTGGTGCGGAATCAGCTTGGTGGCCTTTTGTCTCAATTGCTTTACATCCTCGATGAGCTGGGACCGCTAAATTAGAAGCTTTGACTTGACTAGGAGAAGGTCTTTGTTGCGATTGAAGAGCTATTTCCAAACATGTAACACAAAAAAACAGCCAATTGTGTGTAGGCTTTTGGAGCAATGAGCTTGTGATGGTGATCTCCATGGAGATAAGTGTGCCCAAACCCTAGAAGGACTTCACTTCACTGGGGATCTACTGGAAGATTACACGTGAGCTGGAAAGTGTGCAGTGAATGAGATTAATGCTTCATTATGCAAAGGGATAGAGAATCTAATTGTTTCTGGCTGTTAATAATAATTATGATAATCTGTCCAACATTGTGTCATCACCAAGTGTGGAGGTTGATGAACCAAGGAGGAGGTCAATTGTGTGAATATAAAGATAAACTGATACCAGAATGCCCATGCTGCCTTGGGTCACACAGAAGTATCCCAGAATCTTCATTCTCCACCACAAAACACTGAAGACAGTGGTGTCAGGTAATTGTCAGACACCAGACATTGCTCACTGGGTCAGTGGGTGGCCTGTATGGAGCTCTGTGTAGGTATTGGCAAGGCTATCCAGATGTCCAAATAAAATACGTCCATTGCAAGTTGTTTCCAGAAAAAATAAGAAAACTGAGCTAGCAAGCAGCAACAGCTTCTCTGGGATAAAGTGGTTTGGAATAAAGTAAACTTGTGCTGGAAAGATGGCAATTTTATCATAGATGATCTAAAATGCTGCTACAAAAATAGCTGAAGGGCTCTTTCATTTGAATACTGAGGCTCTCTGTGTTGTGTCAGGTGTCAGGACTTGATATATATATATATCATCATCTGGCAAACAGGACTGGAAGAAGTGCTTCCTTGATGCATCATGCTCTATTAGGTCATTACAGCACCCAATGCTTCAGGCTGGTTTATCAAGTGAGAGTATACTCGGGACAGCCAACCATTGAGAGTATTTTACTCCAGATGGCCTACCTTGATGTTAAAACAGAACCAGGGTTCACCACACTGAAACTGAACAACCAACGCATAAAGTTCAAACTTGATGCTGGAGCAGAGGTAACAACTGTTTCTAAACAGACTTACTTATACCTAAAGAAACCTCTACTCACGGTTCCAGAGAGAATCCTGTAGGATTCCCTCATGTCAACTGCTGAACATCCTCGGGCATTCCCAAGGAAAATTCTCTCACAAGATTAAATCAGCGACACAATGCATCTTCATAATCGATGGCCTAAAGACAAACCTCCAGAGACTCCCAGCTATCAAGACCCTCAGATTAGCTGTTCGAGTTGATACAACCAAAATAGAAACACCCACCTCAAACAATGATTTTGCAACCGACAATATTCTTCACCCTTCCAGGGACTTGCTGAGGAATACAAAATTCATCTAAAAGAAGATGCCAAACCTTTCTCTCTTCACTCCAAGCAAGAAATGTACCACTCGTGCTAAGACCCAAAGTAAAAAAAGAACAGGATGGAATGAACTGGAGTAACATCTAAAGTGTATGAGGCCACACCATGCTGTGCAGGATGGCTGTAGTGCCCAAAATGAAGGACCATTTGTGTTAACCTCAAATGTAATTGTCCTCTGAGAAATACATCCATTGCCAAAAGTAAATGGTTCCCTGACTCAAATGTCTGGAGCCAAAGTCTTCAGCAAGGTAGATGCCAATGGTGGGTTCTGGCAAACTCCACTTGCCAAGAAGACAAGATGACTTATTACTTCCATCACACTGCTACTGCTTCAACAAGATGCCTTTTGGAATATCAAGTGCCTCAGAACACTTCCAGAAGAGAATGTCAAAGATTATTTGTGGCCTCTCTGGTGCCATACGTCTTATAGACAATGTCCTAGTGTTGGGAGTGACATGAATGAACACGATGAGAGACTGACAGCAGTTGTCATGGCAACTGAAGTAGTTGGAGAGATACTGAATCCAAGCAAGCATGAATTCAGGAAAAGTGAGGTGAAGTTCCTTTGTCATCTGGTGGACCAAGAAGGAATCAGAGCTGGCCCAGATAAGACAAGCTATCAGTGAGATGAAGCCACTCACCAATGTCTCTGAGTTACGATGCTTCTTAGGTATGGTCAACCAACTTGGAAAACTTTCACAAAACCTGGCTGATCTCAAAAGCAAATCCTTAGCAAGAAACCTTCATGGCTGTTGGTTCCAGATCAAGGTTCATGCGTTCACAAAAGTTAAGGAAGAATAGATGAAACAAACACTCTCTCTCTATGACCCTCAAGCACCCACTAAAGTGTGTGTTGATGCCTCATCATATGGATTGGGAGCAACTGATGCAAGGGCATGACTCAAGGTGGACCTGCAGCCTGTGCATCACAATCCATGACAGAGACAGAGGAGAAAGAGGTCCACTTGGGCATGTGAAAAATTTGTAACCTATTATTCTTGGGATGAAATTCCTAATTGAAACCGACCACAAACCGCTTGTACCCACTCCTGAGAATAAAACACCACATTAATCTCAAAAATACTAATAATTTATTCTCCCAAGAATACTAAGATTGCCCTTATGCTTAGAATGATTCGGCTACTCCATCGTCCATATACCACCAGGGAAACTCCTTTACACTACTGCAGACACACACCCAATGGCTCCACTGTCATCACAACTGAATGATATGAGACTATACAAGAAGCAGAGAGTGTGATGGACTGTAAACCACACCTACCTGCTGGTGCAGAGAGACAATGTGAACACCAGAAAGTCCAAGCTGAAGATAACATCTGCTCAGAAGTAATTCAACACAGCCAGACAGGATGGCCAGATGAAAGGAATATTGAAGCAGAACTCAAACCATACTGGACTGCACGTGGAGAACTCACCCCAAAGAAGAACTAACTCCTACTCTGTGGCAAGCATATAGTCATACCTAAGATCCATGCTGGATACCAAGGAGTACAATGATCTCAACAAAACTACCTGAGTATTCATGGCAGAAGATTGACACCAACCTCTTCCAACTCAGAGGAGCCACTTTCCTGGTAGTAGTGGCCTTTTCTCAAGATACCAGTACTCTCCAGTGCTACAGCCAGCAGCATCATCACAGCACTGAAAAACATGTTTTCGAGATTTGTAATAATGGAAACTGCTACCAGCGTCAATGGCCATCAGTGCACATCACAAGAATTCACTGAATTTGCAAAGGCCCTACGACTTCAATCATGTGACAAGTAGTACACTCTTCGCCCAGATCTGTTCAGACATGAAGCGACTACTGAAAGAGTCTACAGACCCTCACATGTCCTTACTAGCATGTAGATCACCCCCATTCCCGTGGGTACCTTCACCTGGTGAGCTTCTTGTGGGGAGACTCTCACACATTCAAAAGTAACAGCAGACCCTCTGAATTAGTCATATTTGGATGTATTCCATAGCAGTAATCATCACTTTAAAGACCGACAGAAACACAATTATGCACATCAGCACATCAGCACAGAATCAGGGCTCAACAATCTATTCAGATTATATCCGGTGACACACCTAGTTCCAGGCAAAGTTGCGTCAGTGGCCAACATACCTCGTTCACATGTGGTTGAAACACGGACAGGATGAGTGAGGAGAAATTAATGGCATCTCAACATATCCCTACAAGTCCAGACTGCATACCAGCCTAAGAACCATGACCAGAACATTATCATGACCTGGTCACAAACTGGGACACTGATTAAAGCTGCACAAGACATTGATTAAACTGATTTCCTTCCCCAGGGGAGATGTTGAATTACATTCATGCTCAGTGTCAGAGTAAACAGACTAGCAAATCCTAATGTGTTAACTTGACATGATGGATATTATTCCTGTTGTCATTTTTAGTTTTCTGACTAGTGGGTAAATAAAGACTCTTCTGTTGTTGGCATCATCAAGCTAACCATTCACAAGTTCTACAAGAATACTACAACATGTGTCACTGAGAATACTACAACATATGTCACTGAGAATACTACAACATGCATCACTGAGAATACTACAACATGTGTCGCTGAGAATACTACAACATGTGTCACTGAGAATACTACAACATGTGTCACTGAGAATACTACAACATGTGTCACTGAGAATACTACAACATGCATCACTGAGAATACTACAACATGTGTCACTGAGAATACTACAACATGTGTCACTGAGAATACTACAACATGTGTCACTGAGAATACTACAACATGTGTCACTGAGAGTACTACAAACATGCATCACTGAGAATACTACAACATGCATCACTGAGAATACTACAACATGTGTCACTGAGAATACTACAACATGCGTCACTGAGAATACTACAACATGTGTCACTGAGAATACTACAACATGTGTCACTGAGAATACTACAACATGCGTCACTGAGAAAACTACAACATGTGTCACTGAGTATACTTCAACATGTGTCACTGAGAATACTACAACATGCGTCACTGAGAATACTACAACATGTGTCACTGAGAATACTACAACATGCGTCAACATGTGTCACTGAGAATACTACAACATGTGTCACTGAGAATACTACAACATGTGTCACTGAGAATACTACAACATGTGTCACTGAGAATACTACAACATGCATCACTGAGAATACTACAACATGTGTCACTCAGAATACTACAACATGTGTCACTGAGAATACTACAAACATGCATCACTGAGAATACTACAACATGCATCACTGAGAATACTACAACATGTGTCACTGAGAATACTACAACATGTGTCACTGAGAATACTACAACATGTGTCACTGAGAATACTACAACATGCGTCACTGAGAATACTACAACATGTGTCACTGTGTATACTTCAACATGTGTCACTGAGAATACTACAACATGTGTCACTGAGAATACTACATTTCTTTGCTCTGTACTATTGATAATTTTAATTCTGCTCTTTTCTGAGATGAGTCCAGTCTCTGTGCTTACACCTGTCAGTAATGAAAATGGGAGAAAGTGCTCAAAATCATAGACCATAAATGGCAACAAGTGTTGATGAACCATGATTAGGGTGTAAATTGTTTTATATGCAGAGCTATTGCCAGCAATTAAAGCCATAGTTGTTAATATGCAAGTGGCATTGGCAAGCACGCAGGATGGGCTAAAGGCCACAAATATGGTCTGGTCCTCCTTTAAAAGGCCTCATTAACAGGCACAGGTTTGTGGTTTCTCTTGTCTGCCCGCATGAATAACTGGTTGCTTTGGGTCACAAGATTAGGATTGAAGTAACATATAGACAGACAGCAGTCTCTGTCTTGTCAGTCGAGACCTGTAGAGTTAAGAAAGCCCAAAGAAAAGTATAATGAGTCGATACAATGCAAATGCATTTGTATTCTCTAGAAGCATAACTGTGTGGCCATGACAGAGGCTCTGCAGCCTCCAGTGTGACAAGGCTTCACTTCTCAACAAATACTTTCATTCCAGTATATACTCGCCAACAGTTCATTAACACCTGTCTATTGTTTCCCTCAAACAACTTAATTAATGAAGAATTATTTATTTCTAACTTTATTCTTGATAATCAACTACTTATCAACAAAATTAAAGTCGATTACCAAGCAATTTTTATAAGCTCTACCTACACACATGTCAGCTGTGAGGAGAGAGTTATTTATAAGACTGTCTCAACAATTTCCGCTTACTGATGTCAATAGAACTTGAGATATTCGAGCAACTAAAACTCCGTGACTGCTGACCTGTTCATCTCCAGTTATAAATCAGTAAACTTTGTTGAACTCCACCACACCTGGTCTTCCCAGTCAAAAGGTTAACAGCTCATCTTTAGTTGTCCTCCTCGTTGACCCCCTTCTTCTATTCTTAAACATACCTGCTTCTATTCTTAAACATACCTGCTTCTATTCTTAAACATACTTTCACCCGATCATTTTTTTTCAACTCTTGTTTCTAATAACTTGTGTACTTTC
The DNA here is from genome assembly GCA_028752905.1 of Cladorhizidae sp. MBARI D1340-BT2. NCBI lineage: Eukaryota > Metazoa > Porifera > Demospongiae > Poecilosclerida > Cladorhizidae > Cladorhizidae sp. MBARI D1340-BT2. Next base: position 45,026,690 of record JAQNBH010000007.1, read on the forward strand.
TATTTCCTCTGTGCATGTGTTAGATGCTCACCCTCCTAACTTTATTTAGTGTCCAGACTGCTACATGATGACTGGTAGGCACTCTGCACAGAGAGCTGCTATGCATTCACTGTCGGGTACTGTATCATTTTATGTGCTCCATCCATAAAGTAGTAATAACAAATATAATAATAATAATAATAATAATAATAATAATAATAATAATAATAATAATAATAATAATAATAATAATAATAATAATAATAATAATAATAATAATAATAATAATAATAATAATAATAATAATAATAATAATAATAATAATAATAATAATAATAATAATAATAATAATAATAATAATAATAATAATAATAATAATTATTATTATTATAATTATAATAATTATAATTATAATTATAATAATAATAATTATAATACTAATAATTATAATTATAATAATAATAATTATTATTATAATTATTACTATTATTATTATTACTATTATTATTATTACTATTATTATTATTACTATTATTATTATTACTATTATTATTACTACTATTATTATTATTACTATTATTATTATTACTATTATTATTATTACTATTATTATTATTACTATTATTATTATTACTATTATTATTATTACTATTATTATTATTACTACTATTATTATTACTACTATTATTATTACTACTATTATTATTACTACTATTATTATTACTACTATTATTATTACTACTATTATTATTACTATTATTATTATTACTACATGTATTACTATTATTATTACTACTATTATTAGTACTACTATTATTATTACTACTATTATTATTACTACTATTATTATTACTACTATTATTATTACTACTACTATTATTATTATTATTACTATTATTACTATTACATGTATTATTACTATTACATGTATTATTATTACTATTATTATTATTACTATTATTATTATTACTATTATTATTACTATTATTATTATTACTATTATTATTATTACTATTATTATTATTGCTATTATTATTACTATTATTATTATTACTATTATTATTATTACTATTATTATTATTACTATTATTATTATTACTATTATTATTATTACTATTATTATTATTACTATTATTATTATTACTATTATTATTATTACTATTATTATTACTACTACTATTATTATTACTACTATTATTATTACTACTATTATTATTACTACTATTATTATTACTACTATTATTATTACTACTATTATTATTACTATTATTATTATTACTACTACTATTATTATTACTACTATTATTAGTACTACTATTATTATTACTACTATTATTATTACTACTATTATTATTACTACTATTATTATTACTACTACTATTATTATTATTATTACTATTATTATTATTACTATTATTATTATTACTATTACATGTATTATTATTACTATTATTATTATTACTATTATTATTATTACTATTATTATTATTACTATTATTATTATTACTATTATTATTATTACTATTATTATTATTGCTATTATTATTACTATTATTATTATTACTATTATTATTATTACTATTATTATTATTACTATTATTATTATTACTATTATTATTATTATTACTATTATTATTATTACTATTATTATTATTGCTATTATTATTATTGCTATTATTATTATTACTATTATTATTATTACTATTATTATTATTACTATTATTATTATTACTATTATTATTATTATACGCCCATACCCACAGAAACCCTGCAGTTGTCTCTCACAATTATTTATATAATAAAGGCTAGAGCATATAGTCGAAATGTTGGGAGAGTGAATTTCCTGTTGATTATTGAGGTCATTGTAATTTTGTTACATCAACTGCGAGTTTGATTAATGTATTTAATTAGCAGTGTTCCTATGTTACAACATCTGCATGTTACAACATCTGGGTTAACTAAAAACATCTGGGTTAACTACATGTTACAACATATGGGTTAACTACATGTTACAACATCTGGGTTAACTACAAACATCTGGGTTAACTACATGTTACAGCATCTGGGTTAACTAAAAACATCTGGGTTAACTACATGTTACAACATCTGGGTTAACTACAAACATCTGGGTTAACTACATGTTACAACATCTGGGTTAACTAAAAACATCTGGGTTAACTACATGTTACAACATCTGGGTTAACTACAAACATCTGGGTTAACCACATAAAGAAGGGAGTTCTTCCACATGCTGCTCCTTGATGCTGGGCTACTTTCACTTTCACATTGTTGTAAGCTCTAGCCCTTGGCCTTCAACAGAATACATGCACCTAAATGCTTCCCCATAAGCACTTCTTTGCTGTTGCTGCATCCAGCTTTGAGGCTCATTCATTCTGTTTAGCTCGATCTCCCCCCAATAAAGTTAGCCATAATGTTGTTCATCATTTGGAGCTGTGTGGAGAGTCGGTGTTGAGTCAGAGTGGCAAGTTTGTGCATGTATGCTTAAGCAACATGTTCCTCTACCAGGAATAGGTGTTGGGTCTCTGCTCCAAAATGCCAAGGAGAAGGCACTTGTGCTTCCTTACCTTTTGTTGGCTTTGCTGATTGTTTTGCACAAATGGCCCTTGCAGTGTTGGTGGATACTCAGACAGAGTGGTAGACTCATCTTGCCATTCAGTTCCGAGTCTTCCACTTAAAACATGACAATGTTGGCACATTGTGAACATCTGCCCAAGGAATAAGTTTGCATTGCTAAGACTTGTACTTCATCTCGCAGTCTCTGCCTTTTCCTGTTTTGCTCTCTCCAGACGTTTCTTTCCTCATCTACTAATTCTGCTTGATAGTCATTGCCTCTCTCTCTCTTTAGATATCTTTTTTCTTTCATGTGCTAATGCAGTTCTCTTTCTCTCAGATATTTTGGAACTTACCCTCTAGATCATCCTTCTCCACCGCTGCCTCCCTGGCTTATGCAGGATATACACTGCTCTAGTGAGATCACAACTTATGTACGGTTCACAGCTCTAGAGACCTTATCTCATTAGGGATATAAAATGCTTGGATAAAATACAACGCAGGGCCACCAAATATATACTAGACGACTACATCTCAGATTACAGAGAAAGATTAACAGCACTGAATTTTCTGCCACTGATGTACATCTTCGAACTAAATGATGTTATGTTTTTCATTACTAACTACAAGGACAAAACAGCAGCATTTAACATCACAGAACATGTAGTTTTCTCCAGTCACTCCTCAAGATTAGGACATAAAATGGTCCATACCAGATCGACCAACAATAAATCAAGACATTTCTTTTTCAACCGGCTTCCTCGATTGTGGAATTCCCTATTACCCATTGACTTGACACTAAGTAGTTCAACACTAAAAAAAAGCACGTGAAATTGAAACTTTGGAACCATTTCATTGTGCATTTCAATCCACACAATCCATGCTCATTTCATTGTTGATGCCCATGTGACAGTTGCATGCTTGTTCCTCACACCACCAACAATACATACATGGCTACCAGTTAATTCTGGCCAGCCTTCAGCTTGTGCTGTTAATAAAATAATGACAGGTCATGTTGCAGTGAGCATGCTCAGTAGTATGACTCGCATACACACACACACACACTACAAGCACACAAGTTGTATAGTGATAGCATATTTACTCCCGCAAGAAGCACTAACTGTATGCATAGCTACTGTTTACTACTAGTAGAGAAATTAAATTAGTGTATTGAGGGTTTAAATTTGAACTAGCCATGTTGGAGTGCCTGACAGCAGGTGAGTTTATTACTGATGTAAGTGACTACAACCTGGACTATATAGATGGTGTCAAGTTCTTTTTTGGACAATTTACCCAATAACTGGAATGAGAAGTCTGATTGAGGTAGGGGAATAAACATGTGCCACCATTCCACTTAGCTAGCAAACCTAAAGTTAGCTAGCTTCAATGTAGCTACTGACTTTCTTCTCACGCTTTCAAAATCCAATTTTATTTTTATACTAAGTGGAAATCACACTGTATTCCCAGTACTTGACCATCAAAATTGCACTCGGCTTCACCTCTTGTTGCAATTCCTCTAACTCTTTCACGTACAATTATTGCCAAATTGGGCTGGAGTCTATGTGATTACCTATACTAACAATATGAGGTCAGGACGGCATTCCATTTTTATTATGTACAAGTTGTCTGTTGGAAATCACTAGATATTGTCTTGCACTAGGAAGGTTCCCCAGTGGTGTGTGGAAGTATTAACTAGCAAAAATAAAGGGCATTTATATAGCAAAAACAAACAAAATACTTGCCTGTGAAGTGGCTGTGCTCATGACGACTTCATACGACTCCTGCCAAGATGTATGACTTAACAGATCACTCGGAGTGTTCGTGTGACTCCTGCCAAGATGTATGACTTCACAGATCACTCGGAGTGTTCGTGCGACTCCTGCCAAGTTGTATGACTTCACAGATCACTCGGAGTGTTCGTGTGACTCCTGCCAAGTTGTATGACTTCACAGATCACTCGGAGTGTTCGTGTGACTCCTGCCAAGTTGTATGACTTCACAGATCACTCGGAGTGTTTGTGTGACGCCTGCCAATATGTACGACTTCACAGATCACTCGGAGTGTTCGTGCGACTCCTGCCAAGATGTATGACTCTTCAGGGTGTTCGTGTGACTTCTGCCAAGATGTATGACTTCACAGATCTCAGGGTGTTTGCTCCTGCCAAGATGTATGCTGGCACAAGCACATGCACAGAGAGGGGTTGTTTTCTCTCTGACAGCACTATGTCCAAGATGTGTGTGTGTGTAACATGCTGTACCTTCAGTAAACATGTATGCACTAGTTACAACTTCATTGTGTGCACAAGGTGTAGCTGGAGACAGGGAGAGAACAAGGTAGAAGTTTGTAAAATTGTCATTTCCAGGCATAATATGACCTCTGGGTGCAACAGGATCACATGTGCTGTCTCTATGAAAGTAGCAGAGAGGCACTCGGTCCCCTTCACATGGCCAAGTATATAGTAGAGAGGCACTCGGTCCCCCTCACATGGCCAAGTATATAGCAGAGAGGCACTCGGTCCCCTTCACATGGCCAAGTATATAGTAGAGAGGCACTCGGTCCCCCTCACATGGCCAAGTATATAGCAGAGAGGCACTCGGTCCCCCTCACATGGCCAAGTATATAGTAGAGAGGCACTCGGTCCCCTCACATGGCCAAGTATATAGTAGAGAGGCACTCGGTCCCCCTCACATGGCCAAGTATATAGTAGAGAGGCACTCGGTCCTCCTCACATGGCCAAGTATATAGTAGAGAGGCACTCGGTCCCTTCACATGGCCAAGTATATAGCAGAGAGGCACTCGGTCCCCTCACATGGCCAAGTATATAGCAGAGAGGCACTCGGCCCCCCTCACATGGCCAAGTATATAGTAGAGAGGCACTCGGTCCCCTCACATGGCCAAGTATATAGCAGAGAGGCACTCGGCCCCCCTCACATGGCCAAAAGATGTTTGAAAAAGGCCCCTAAAATAAAAACATTTTGTGACTTTGAGAATGAGGCGCTCATGCATGAATTTTACTAATTCTTTTTGTGCCATGATGACCACTTAATTCCACCACACTCCAACATATCAATATTTAATCTTACACATAATCAGTTAACGATGACAATTTTGAACAGCTCCTAATGCCAGTAACATTTCCACTTGTAGAAAAAAGTGGAGGGGCTGTGTCCCCCCCACCTTCTCCCCCAGTCCCACTTCCGATGTTACAGGGTGCATGTTTAGTACATTGCAGCAAGTTGGTTATAAGGTCAGTGGCACTCAAGACCTAGCTTGATGTAATGACTATGATCTGGATGAAAATATGCACCATCTTTTCAACTCAAATACATATTTACATCATGTTACAGGAATGTTTTGCTTATTTATCACATTTGACCTGTTCTTGGTTGTTATTGCTATTGCAGGTCAGCAAAGCTAGCTATATTCTAAGTTAAGCCCAATGTTCCAATTTAATAAGTACCCTCCCCAGCAATTTCCTTGGCTGGTTTTGTCCGCTTCTCCCTTACCCAGGAAACAACTTCAAACACTTATCCTAAACCACAGAGTTGTAAGTTGGAGTGTTGGAGTGTTTTTCTAGTGGTTGCTAAGGAAGTTGCTAAGAAACTTGGCCTGGAGAAAATAGTTTGGGGTGTGCGCTGACTTAGGTAATCTTATTTGAACTTCCGCGGGTATAATATTTTGGTTGCGAGTCGTGCATGAAAGGTCACTTGGCTCCCTACAGTGACAAGAAAAACGGGATAGAGCTCCAGTAATTTGGGAGAGAGGAGCGAGGGTTATATTAATGGCGGAAGCTAGGCAGGCTGTGGCCTTTCAGTTCGCTGTGACCTCCGAAGGTATTAAGGTTGAGTTTAACAAAGATGCCGTCAAGTCAGCAGCGGGAGCTCTCCTGGGCTTCGCCAGGGTTCGATATTTAGTCACCAAAAACGAAATTCTGCGAGGAATCTTTCCTGCTTCCCCCTACTCGCTGTTGGGCATCACTGGTTTAGTGTCCGCTACGTATTATCGTGGTAGGGACCCTACCTTAGGAGTCGGCGAATTTCTGGCTAGCTCCGTCAGGTAAATATTGTGGGCGTATGCTAGATAAACTCGCCTGTATTTGGTCAGAGGGTACACCACATCTGGTCGTTGGTATGTGACTAGAATATCTGCAAAGCAGTTTCTTAACCTCTGATATCCTGAGAAAGGTCACCTTTCTGATTATCTGTTTGGGGGTGGGGCGGACCCCACTTCCCTCTTGCCCTTGCCATGCCTACATTCTAACAGACATGTATCATGATGTACGCATGTGTCCGAGGTATTGTCAAGATATATATATATATAACTTTGTCTTTCTCTTCCGGATGTTGCACCACTGAGTGTTGATAAAGAGTAAATACTGATATCTGGTGTTATATATCTGGTGTTATAAAATCTGGTTTGGTATTGTGCGTGCGTGTGTGTGTGGGTAAGAAGGTATGCAAGGGAGTTTCTTGACCTCTGATATCCTGAGAAAGGTCACCTTTCTGACTTTGTTCATGTCACAATGTTTGCTTTTATTACTGTTGTAGCTGGAACCACCTTGGAGTCCTTATTACCTTGCCATCACAACAGCTGTGAAGCATTGCTCTGGCAATATAGCTGGCTGTCGACAGATTAGAATATGTAACTTGCTCTTAGCACCTTCTTCAAAATTTTGTGGAGGATTCTAAGCAGGTATAAATGAACAGCTATGTGCAGTGCGATCAGTACTCCCAAGCAGGCATAGCTATGTGCAGTGGTCAGTACTCCCAAGCAGGCACAGCTATGTGCAGTGCCATCATACTCCCAAGCTATGTGCAGTGCGATCAGTACTCCCAAGCAGGCATAGCTATGTGCAGTGCGATCAGTACTCCCAAGCAGGCATAGCTATGTGCAGTGGTCAGTACTCCCAAGCAAGCATAGCTATGTGCAGTGCGATCAGTACTCCCAAGCAGGCATAGCTATGTGCAGTGCGATCAGTATACTCCCAAGCAGGCATAGCTATGTGCAGTGGTCAGTACTCCCAAGCAAGCATAGCTATGTGCAGTGTGATCAGTACTCCCAAGCAGGCATAGCTATGTGCAGTGCGATCAGTACTCCCAAGCAGGCATAGCTATGTGCAGTGGTCAGTACTCCCAAGCAGGCACAGCTATGTGCAGTGCGATCAGTACTCCCAAGCAGGCACAGCTATGTGCAGTGGTCAGTACTTCCAAGCAGGCTCAGCTATGTGCAGTGGTCAGTACTCCCAAGCAGGCACAGCTATGTGCAGTGGTCAGTACTTCCAAGCAAGCATAGCTATGTGCAATGCGATCAGTACTCCCAAGCAGGCATAGCTATGTGCAGTGGTCAGTACTTCCAAGCAGGGACAGCTATGTGCAGTGGTCAGTACTTCCAAGCAAGCATAGCTATGTGCAGTGCGATCAGTACTCCCAAGCAGGCATAGCTATGTGCAGTGGTCAGTACTTCCAAGCAGGCACAGCTATGTGCAGTGCGATCAGTACTCCCAAGCAGGCATAGCTATGTGCAGTGGTCAGTACTTCCAAGCAGGCATAGCTATGTGCAGTGGTCAGTACTTCCAAGCAGGCATAGCTATGTGCAGTATGGTCAGTACTTCCAAGCAGGCATAGCTATGTGCAGTGGTCAGTACTTCCAAGCAGGCATAGCTATGTGCAGTGGTCAGTATACTCCCAAGCAGGCACAGCTATGTGCAGTGGTCAGTACTTCCAAGCAGGCACAGCTATGTGCAGTGGTCAGTACTTCCAAGCAGGCATAGTGGTCAGTACTTCCAAGCAGGCACAGCTATGTGCAGTGGTCAGTACTTCCAAGCAGGCATAGCTATGTGCAGTGGTCAGTGCTTCCAAGTAGGTATAGCTATGTGCAGTATGGTCAGTACTTCCAAGCAGGCATAGCTATGTGCAGTGGTCAGTACTTCCAAGCAGGCATAGCTATGTGCAGTGGTCAGTGCTTCCGGATGTTGCACCACTGAGTGTTGATAAAGAGTAAATACTGATATCTGGTGTTATATATCTGGTGTTATAAAATCTGGTTTGGTATTGTGCGTGCGTGTGTGTGTGGGTAAGAAGGTATGCAAGGGAGTTTCTTGACCTCTGATATCCTGAGAAAGGTCACCTTTCTGACTTTGTTCATGTCACAATGTTTGCTTTTATTACTGTTGTAGCTGGAACCACCTTGGAGTCCTTATTACCTTGCCATCACAACAGCTGTGAAGCATTGCTCTGGCAATATAGCTGGCTGTCGACAGATTAGAATATGTAACTTGCTCTTAGCACCTTCTTCAAAATTTTGTGGAGGATTCTAAGCAGGTATAAATGAACAGCTATGTGCAGTGCGATCAGTACTCCCAAGCAGGCATAGCTATGTGCAGTGGTCAGTACTCCCAAGCAGGCACAGCTATGTGCAGTGCCATCATACTCCCAAGCTATGTGCAGTGCGATCAGTACTCCCAAGCAGGCATAGCTATGTGCAGTGCGATCAGTACTCCCAAGCAGGCATAGCTATGTGCAGTGGTCAGTACTCCCAAGCAAGCATAGCTATGTGCAGTGCGATCAGTACTCCCAAGCAGGCATAGCTATGTGCAGTGCGATCAGTATACTCCCAAGCAGGCATAGCTATGTGCAGTGGTCAGTACTCCCAAGCAAGCATAGCTATGTGCAGTGCGATCAGTACTCCCAAGCAGGCATAGCTATGTGCAGTGCGATCAGTACTCCCAAGCAGGCATAGCTATGTGCAGTGGTCAGTACTCCCAAGCAGGCACAGCTATGTGCAGTGGTCAGTACTTCCAAGCAGGCTCAGCTATGTGCAGTGGTCAGTACTCCCAAGCAGGCACAGCTATGTGCAGTGGTCAGTACTTCCAAGCAAGCATAGCTATGTGCAGTGCGATCAGTACTCCCAAGCAGGCATAGCTATGTGCAGTGGTCAGTACTTCCAAGCAGGGACAGCTATGTGCAGTGGTCAGTACTTCCAAGCAAGCATAGCTATGTGCAGTGCGATCAGTACTCCCAAGCAGGCATAGCTATGTGCAGTGGTCAGTACTTCCAAGCAGGAGCAGCTATGTGCAGTGGTCAGTACTCCCAAGCAGGCTCAGCTATGTGCAGTGGTCAGTACTCCCAAGCAGGCACAGCTATGTGCAGTGGTCAGTACTTCCAAGCAGGGACAGCTATGTGCAGTGGTCAGTACTTCCAAGCAAGCATAGCTATGTGCAGTGCGATCAGTACTCCCAAGCAGGCATAGCTATGTGCAGTGGTCAGTACTTCCAAGCAGGGACAGCTATGTGCAGTGGTCAGTACTTCCAAGCAAGCATAGCTATGTGCAGTGCGATCAGTACTCCCAAGCAGGCATAGCTATGTGCAGTGGTCAGTACTTCCAAGCAGGCACAGCTATGTACAGTGCGATCAGTACTCCCAAGCAGGAGCAGCTATGTGCAGTGGTCAGTACTTCCAAGCAGGGACAGCTATGTGCAGTGGTCAGTACTTCCAAGCAAGCATAGCTATGTGCAGTGCGATCAGTACTCCCAAGCAGGAGCAGCTATGTGCAGTGGTCAGTACTCCCAAGCAGGCACAGCTATGTGCAGTGCGATCAGTACTCCCAAGCAGGCATAGCTATGTGCAGTGGTCAGTACTTCCAAGCAGGCATAGCTATGTGCAGTGGTCAGTACTTCCATGCAGGCATAGCTATGTGCAGTGGTCAGTACTTCCAAGCAGGCATAGCTATGTGCAGTGGTCAGTACTTCCAAGCAGGCATAGCTATGTGCAGTGGTCAGTATACTCCCAAGCAGGCACAGCTATGTGCAGTGGTCAGTACTGCCAAGCATAGCTATGTACAGTCAGTACTTCCAAGCAGGCACAGCTATGTGCAGTGGTCAGTACTTCCAAGCAGGCATAGTGGTCAGTACTTCCAAGCAGGCACAGCTATGTGCAGTGGTCAGTACTTCCAAGCAGGCATAGCTATGTGCAGTGGTCAGTACTTCCAAGCTATGTGCAGTGGTCAGTACTTCCAAGCAGGCATAGCTATGTGCAGTGGTCAGTGCTTCCAAGTAGGCATAGCTATGTGCAGTATGGTCAGTACTTCCAAGCAGGCATAGCTATGTGCAGTGGTCAGTACTTCCAAGCAGGCATAGCTATGTGCAGTGGTCAGTGCTTCCAAGTAGGCATAGCTATGTGCAGTATGGTCAGTACTTCCAAGCAGGCATAGCTATGTGCAGTGGTCAGTACTTCCAAGCAGGCATAGCTATGTGCAGTGGTCAGTGCTTCCAAGTAGACATAGCTATGTGCAGTATGGTCAGTACTTCCAAGCAGGCATAGCTATGTGCAGTGGTCAGTGCTTCCAAGTAGGCATAGCTATGTGCAGTATGGTCAGTACTTCCAAGCAGGCACAGCTATGTGCAGTGGTCAGTACTGCCAAGCAGGCACGGCTATGTGCAGTGGTCAGTACTTCCAAGCAGGCACAGCTATGTGCAGTGGTCAGTACTCCCAAGCAGGCACAGCTATGTGCAGTGGTCGTACTTCCAAGCAGGCATAGCTATGTGCAGTGGTCAGTACTTCCAAGCAGGCATAGCTATGTGCAGTGGTCAGTACTTCCAAGCAGGCATAGCTATGTGCAGTGGTCAGTACTTCCAAGCAGGCACAGCTATGTGCAGTGGTCAGTACTGCCAAGCAGGCACGGCTATGTGCAGTGGTCAGTACTTCCAAGCAGGCACAGCTATGTGCAGTGGTCAGTACTCCCAAGCTATGTGCAGTGGTCAGTACTCCCAAGCAGGCACAGCTATGTGCAGTGGTCAGTACTCCCAAGCAGGCATAGCTATGTGCAGTGGTCAGTACTTCTAGACAAGAAGTTCACCAACTCTCGGCTGGAAGTACATAATCTTATGCAGCGCTGGATGTTTTTAAAATGAGTGTTTGTGTATGAAATTGTAACAGATCTCTAGAGCATTTAATAGCGCAGGACCTTGTGTGATGGTTCCTAGATATTGATGGCTGACAAACCCTCAGCTCACCCCTCACATGCCCACATCAACCAGACAACATTACTCATGTTACAAAATCTTCTTTGTCAAGGTGAGCATCCTAGGGGGGAGGGGCACATGTATGCCGGTCCAGTTGTGTAGGTGTAAATAAGGTGAATGTGATGCATTTTAATACTATTTTGCCCCCACACTTGCTATGGGCTGGTCTCAAATCATGCAAGGATTATATTGGATAGGTTTATAATACCTATAGGGCTATTGTTCTAATCATCCAGGATTTTATTGTGCCACTCGTCTTGAAGAAATTATGAATCTAGTTCTCTTCCTAGAAGGCTATTTTTCCTCGCTACTTGTTTGCCTAGATGGTCTGCAGTGTCTTTGGTTGACCTTTCTACAAGCATTCTAAGCCTGGAAGCTCATCCTCGCAGGGAAGCAAGCATCTGCATAGCAGGAACCTCACATTGCCCATCCTCGCAGGCATCTGCATAGCAGGAACCTCACATTGAGGGTGGGAAACGTGGTGCTTTATATAATGTCATGGTGGCTGCGACAGGTGCTGGGTATTCATATGTAGACCCTCCCCCCCCCACGGTTCCCCTGAGTGAGTGACACATTTCCAAAGGTCAGACCAATTTGTGGCCTTCATTTGGGCAGCTAGAACCCACTATGAGACCGCACACTTCCCCCATTGCCCTTTGTTCCTTGTTCACAGGAGGATTGGCCTGGCGGAGGGCTACATCCCTGCCGTGTCTGTGGGTGTGGTTGTCTGTGAGGTAGTGGGACTATGGGTCATGTACTCCTATCTCCAGCGCTATATGCTGCGCCACCTGCTAAGCTACCAGGGATGGATGTTTGACCAGCGTGGATCACAGTCTTGGAGAACATGGTTATGGTCTATGGCTGTCAGACTGCTCACAAGGTTTACCAGGCCTAGACTCTATAGCTACCAGTCTTCAATGCCTCGACTGCCCGTGCCTGCACTGAAGGACACTTGCAAGCACGTGAGTATATATCACTCGAGAGCACTTGTGTTCATGCAGTTGTTGTTGTGTGAAGATGCTCAAATTAGTGCTCTCTGCCTGTGGTTTCCCCAATAAATTATGTTCCAGACTCCTTTCTTTTCCACCCTCGTAAAGATATTTGACTCGGGATGAGGGCTATCAAATTTTAATCTGAATAATTAGTTCACTTAATGGACCATATGATCATCAGGGTGGCTTCTTACAAGAGCTTTTGATAGCGGGGAAAGTTGAGGGGCCTGAATTTTATTGTCAACCTTCCCAGAGCAAAGGGGATTTTGTTAGGTGGTGGGATGGATATCCTTCCTATCCCACCCTCTTCTACGAGCCTGTAATGTTCTCCCCATACAAAAGCTGGTTGTCAGGCACAGGTAACGAGTGACCACTCACTTTAATTCTGGTTATTTATATTTATAGCTGTAACTTTATTTAAGAATAAACTGTTCACGTCATGGAAATGCATAAGCTGCAGTTTGGTATAAGAATCAGCTGCATTGAGGTGGGCGTGCAAACACTATGCTTTGCTATGTCGCTCTAAATCTACAACAAAACTTACAACAAAGCAGTCCATCCAGGAGCAGGTCTTGTTACGAGCAAAGAGATTAGGAGCCATTCCAGGCAAGCATAGCTTTCTCTCAAAGATGGGCTTCCAGAAGATGGGCTTCCAGAACGCAGTAAAGGCCAGGTAGAGACCTTTCATGATGGCAGTTGCTATTGTCGGTCATTAAAAAAAAAAATCTTGCATTTTGCTCGCTTGCCCTCTCAAGATAAAGTCTTACGACTATTGTATACATACACTGGGTGACTATTATATACATGCACTGGGTGACTATTATATACGTGCACTGGGTGACTATTATATACATGCATTGGGTGACTATTATAAACATGCACTGGGTGACTATTATATACATGCACTGGGTGACTATTATATACATGCACTGGGTGACTATTATATACATGCACTGGGTGACTATTATATACATGCACTGGGTGACTATTATATACATGCACTGGGTGACTATTATATACATGCACTGGGTGATATTATATACATGCACTGGGTGATAATTACATACATGCACTGGGTGACTATTATATACATGCACTGGGTGACTATTATATACATGCACTGGGTGACTATTATATACATGCACTGGGTGACTATTATATACATACATACACAGTGACTATTATATACATGCACTGGGTGACTATTATATACATGCACTGGGTGACTATTATATACATGCACTGGGTGACTATTATATACATGCACTGGGTGACTATTATATACATGCACTGGGTGACTATTATATACATGCACTGGGTGACTATTATATACATGCACTGGGTGATATTATATACATGCACTGGGTGATAATTACATACATGCACTGGGTGACTATTATATACATGCACTGGGTGACTATTATATACATGCACTGGGTGACTATTATATACATGCACTGGGTGACTATTATATACATACATACACAGTGACTATTATATACATGCACTGGGTGACTATTATATACATGCACTGGGTGACTATTATATACATGCACTGGGTGACTATTATATACATGCACTGGGTGACTATTATATACATGCACTGGGTGACTATTATATACATGCACTGGGTGACTATTATATACATGCACTGGGTGATATTATATACATGCACTGGGTGATAATTACATACATGCACTGGGTGACTATTATATACATGCACTGGGTGACTATTATATACATGCACTGGGTGACTATTATATACATACATACACAGTGACTATTATATACATGCACTGGGTGACTATTATATACATGCACTGGGTGACTATTATATACATACATACACAGTGACTATTATATACATGCACTGGGTGACTATTATGGGTGACTATTATATACATGCACTGGGTGACTATTATATACATGCACTGGGTGACTATTATATACATGCACTGGGTGACTATTATATACATGCACTGGGTGACTATTATATACATGCACTGGGTGACTATTATATACATGCACTGGGTGACTATTATATACATGCACTGGGTGACTATTATATACATGCACTGGGTGACAATTACATACAAGTGGTGGGTGATAATTACATACATGCACTGGGTGATAATTACATACATGTGGTGGGTGATAATTACATACATGTGGTGGGTGATAATTACATACATGTGTTGGGTGATAATTACATACATGTGGTGGGTGTTTAAAAAAAAATTTGCGAACAATGTTCGATTTGCACCTGTAGACTTTGCAGTTCATGGGTTTAAGACTTCTAGGCCTAGATTATTAACACATGTGGTGCCTGGTAGATTATTAACACGTGCCTGGTAGATTATTAACACATGTGGTGCCTGGTAGACACATGTGGTGCCTGGTAGACACATGCGGTGCCTGGTAGACACATGCGGTGCCTGGTAGACACATGCGGTGCCTGGTAGACACATGCGGTGCCTGGTAGACACATGCAGTGCAAGGTAGACACATGTGGTGCCTGGTGGATAATTAACACATGTGGTGCCTGGTAGACACATGTGGTGCCTGGTAGACACATGTGGTGCCTGGTAGACACATGTGGTGCCTGGTGGATTATTAACACATGTGGTGTCTGGTGGTCATGTGATGCACTCATGGTGCAAGCTATTGAATATTCATGAGCAAATATTTCCGCTTTTATTTTAGTACAAGTTCAAAGTTCACAGACTCAATTTGGAGACATTGTATATGTTTCAAGTATGGGCAGTGGATGGGAAAGGTTGGAAAACTGGTTTTCTGCGCCAAGTCTTGGCTATAGCTGGGTTTATTATATAATAATTGCTGGATCTGCAGGTTCTCACAAACTTACTTGAGTGTGGCACAGAGAAACTCTGAGATTGTTAAATAGGCCTAATGAAGGCAACAGTGCTTGCCAGTGGCAGCAATCTAGCACGACCGAGCTCCTACAAGTAACTGGACGTTGGCAAGTTTGAAAATCTTCCACCCTGCACTTCCCCAGCCCCTCCCCCTAGACAGACTGTGCCTTTGTTACAGTTGTGGAGAGCACTGAGGGTAACAAAGTGGACCCACAAGTCATAGGCTGTGTAACTGCAGAGCTACATAGCTGCTAACACAGAGTCCCCCCCCCCTCTCCCTCCCACGCCTTGCCACGCCCAATATTCCGAACGTACTTATATGGTTAGAAAATGTTTGAGGTGTTTTTCGATGTTTCCACAGAGTGTCTCGGTGTCCTATGAAGTGGGGGAATATTTAGAATGACTCATACCCAACAGTAGCCTGTCCCCTTATTGAGCCTACGAAGTGTTGATCACACACGAGTCTGTTTGGCTGACTCGACTAGAGCTTGGAGAAGGTGTACAGCTGCTACTGGATGGCTGAGGGCGGCCACCCCTCAGCTGAAGCACCACAGTCAAGGCTGACTGCTCCCCGCCTTCCTCCGACCAGAATGAGCAACTGCAGAGAGTGGAAAGCTTCAAGAGGACCTGATCATCTGCAGGGGTGGAAGACTCGCTGCAGAGTTGACATGAGTGAGGGAGAGTATATGGATGAAGACCAATGTTGCTTGTTGATGGCCTGACTGCATCATGCTTAATACATAGCTGCATCCACTACCAATTCACCATGCCATTAAAAAACAAGATTTTCAACAGAAATAGACAGGAAGTGACATGAAATGTAGGCATGAAGCTGGTGTGTGGCTCTCTCCAGACTCTGCTGGGCTGCACTAGATATGGTGCTGGTGTGTGACACTCTCCAGACTGTGCTGTGCTGCACTAGATATGGTGCTGGTGTGTGGCACTCTCCAGACTGTGCTGGGCTGCACTAGATATGGTGCTGCTGTGTGGCACTCTCCAGACTGTGCTGGGCTGCACTAGATATGGTGCTGGTGTGTGACACTCTCCAGACTGTTCTGTGCTGCACTAGATATGGTGCTGGTGTGTGGCACTCTCCAGACTGTGCTGGGCTGCACTAGATATGGTGCTGGTGTGTGGCACTCTCCAGACTGTGCTGGGCTGCACTAGATATGGTGCTGGTGTGTGGCACTCTCCAGACTGTGCTGTGCTGCACTAGATATGGTGCTGCTGTGTGGCACTCTCCAGACTGTGCTGGGCTGCACTAGATATGGTGCTGGTGTGTGGCACTCTCCAGACTGTGCTGTGCTGCACTAGATATGATGCTGGTGTGTGGCACTCTCCAGACTGTGCTGGGCTGCACTAGATATGGTGCTGGTGTGTGGCACTCTCCAGACTGTGCTGGGCTGCACTTGATATGATGCTGGTATGTGGCACTCTCCAGACTGCGCTGTTCTAAATTTCAATTGTCTGCCACCACTTCGCACCTTAGTTGTCAGTTGTGCGCACTTTGTAAAGGTAAATAGATACTATCGAAAGACTGGTGCACAGATGCAGGTGCTAATGTAACCTGACTGTAGGTGCTAATGTAACCTAATTGTTTGCGCTGTTCTTCATAGCAGACCGCTACATCATCAGCTTTTGCGGTTCTGTGTGTCAATTTTTAAATCAATTAATTTCATTTTTATGCAATGTGGCAAAGTTGAATCAGCTTAGATTTTCACTGGTTCCATAATATGACAAATTCTGTATTAACCACTGCACATCCGCATCTACATGTAGGCAATTGGTTTGCAGTTCCTACATAGCTGGTGCAGCAAACACAGCTTACCATGTGTGCAGAGAACACTGCTTACCATGTGACAGTGTACAGTGTGTGCAACAAGCATAGCCTACTGTGTGTGCAACAAGCATAGCTTACAGTGTGTGCAGAGAACACTGCTTACCCGGTGTGTTGGACTGCCATCCACATTGTGGATCATAATCAAATATGTACAGCAGCGATTCTCTCTCCTTTGTCTGTTGGGCTTGACTGAGGTGAGTGGGTGTGGTTGAGGAGGGGGTGCAGCCGCGGACTCTTCACGTGGAGGGTTCTTCACTTGCATTGGGTGGGGGACTCCCATTTTGCCCCCTTGAATGTGTTTTGACACTTCTGGTCAATTGTATGGTAAGGGTCATCAGTGCAGATCCACTTCAATTTACAAGCAATTACTATTATGCAATTTGAAAGCAAGAACAGGTAAAGGGTCGATATTATGAATGAGTACCTCCTTCGGACTGTCATTTCCTGCTCTCCCTCTATTGTTACACAGCTTTCACCAGCAACAAAGCTCTCCTCACTCATGAGGGTCCAGTTTTCACCAGCAACAAAGCTCCTCTCACTCATGAGGGTCCAGTTTTCACCAGCAACAAAGCTCTCCTCACTCATGAGGGTCCAGTTTTCACCAGCAACAAAGCTCTCCTCACTCATGAGGGTCCAGTTTTCACCAGCAACAAAGCTCTCCTCACTCATGAGGGTCCAGTTTTCACCAGCAACAAAGCTCTCCTCACTCATGAGGGTCCAGTTTTCACCAGCAACAAAGCTCTCCTCATTCATGAGGGTCCAGTTTTCACCAGCAACAAAGCTCCCCTCACTCATGAGGGTCCAGTTTTCACCAGCAACAAAGCTCTCCTCACTCATGAGGGTCCAGTTTTCACCAGCAACAAAGCTCTCCTCACTCATGAGGGTCCAGTTTTCACCAGCAACAAAGCTCTCCTCATTCATGAGGGTCCAGTTTTCACCAGCAACAAAGCTCCCCTCACTCATGAGGGTCCAGTTTTCACCAGCAACAAAGCTCTCCTCACTCATGAGGGTCCAGTTTTCACCAGCAACAAAGCTCTCCTCACTCATGAGGGTCCAGTTTTCACCAGCAACAAAGCTCTCCTCACTCATGAGGGTCCAGTTTTCACCAGCAACAAAGCTCTCCTCATTCATGAGGGTCCAGTTTTCACCAGCAACACAGCTCTCCTCACTCATGAGGGTCCAGTTTTCACCAGCAACAAAGCTCTCCTCACTCATGAGGGTCCAGTTTTCACCAGCAACAAAGCTCTCCTCACTCATGAGGGTCCAGTTTTCACCAGCAACAAAGCTCCCCTCACTCATGAGGGTCCAGTTTTCACCAGCAACAAAGCTCTCCTCACTCATGAGGGTCCAGTTTTCACCAGCAACAAAGCTCTCCTCACTCATGAGGGTCCAGTTTTCACCAGCAACAAAGCTCTCCTCACTCATGAGGGTCCAGTTTTCACCAGCAACAAAGCTCTCCTCACTCATGAGGGTCCAGTTTTCACCAGCAACAAAGCTCTCCTCATTCATGAGGGTCCAGTTTTCACCAGCAACAAAGCTCCCCTCACTCATGAGGGTCCAGTTTTCACCAGCAACAAAGCTCTCCTCACTCATGAGGGTCCAGTTTTCACCAGCAACAAAGCTTTCCTCACTCATGAGGGTCCAGTTTTCACCAGCAACAAAGCTCTCCTCATTCATGAGGGTCCAGTTTTCACCAGCAACAAAGCTCCCCTCACTCATGAGGGTCCAGTTTTCACCAGCAACAAAGCTCTCCTCACTCATGAGGGTCCAGTTTTCACCAGCAACAAAGCTCTCCTCACTCATGAGGGTCCAGTTTTCACCAGCAACAAAGCTCTCCTCACTCATGAGGGTCCAGTTTTCACCAGCAACAAAGCTCTCCTCATTCATGAGGGTCCAGTTTTCACCAGCAACACAGCTCTCCTCACTCATGAGGGTCCAGTTTTCACCAGCAACAAAGCTCTCCTCACTCATGAGGGTCCAGTTTTCACCAGCAACAAAGCTCTCCTCACTCATGAGGGTCCAGTTTTCACCAGCAACAAAGCTCCCCTCACTCATGAGGGTCCAGTTTTCACCAGCAACAAAGCTCTCCTCACTCATGAGGGTCCAGTTTTCACTAGCAACAAAGCTCTCCTCACTCATGAGGGTCCAGTTTTCACCAGCAACAAAGCTCTCCTCACTCATGAGGGTCCAGTTTTCACCAGCAACAAAGCTCTCCTCACTCATGAGGGTCCAGTTTTCACCAGCAACAAAGCTCTCCTCACTCATGAGGGTCCAGTTTTCACCAGCAACAAAGCTCTCCTCACTCATGAGGGTCCAGTTTTCACCAGCAGCAAAGCTCCCCTCACTCATGAGGGTCCAGTTTTCACCAGCAACAAAGCTCTCCTCACTCATGAGGGTCCAGTTTTCACCAGCAACAAAGCTCTCCTCACTCATGAGGGTCCAGTTTTCACCAGCAACAAAGCTATCCTCACTCATGAGGGTCCAGTTTTCACCAGCAACAAAGCTCTCCTCACTCATGAGGGTCCAGTTTTCACCAGCAACAAAGCTCTCCTCACTCATGAGGGTCCAGTTTTCACCAGCAACAAAGCTCTCCTCACTCATGAGGGTCCAGTTTTCACCAGCAACAAAGCTCTCCTCACTCATGAGGGTCCAGTTTTCACCAGCAACAAAGCTCTCCTCACTCATGAGGGTCCAGTTTTTTCACCAGCAACAAAGCTCTCCTCACTCATGAGGGTCCAGTTTTCACCAGCAACAAAGCTCTCCTCACTCATGAGGGTCCAGTTTTCACCAGCAACACAGCTCTCCTCACTCATGAGGGTCCAGTTTTCACCAGCAACAAAGCTCTCCTCATTCATGAGGGTCCAGTTTTCACCAGCAACAAAGCTCTCCTCACTCATGAGGGTCCAGTTTTCACCAGCAACAAAGCTCTCCTCACTCATGAGGGTCCAGTTTTCACCAGCAACAAAGCTCTCCTCACTCATGAGGGTCCAGTTTTCACCAGCAACAAAGCTCTCCTCACTCATGAGGGTCCAGTTTTCACCAGCAACAAAGCTCACCTCACTCATGAGGGTCCAGTTTTCACCAGCAACAAAGCTCTCCTCATTCATGAGGGTCCAGTTTTCACCAGCAACAAAGCTGTCCTCACTCATGAGGGTCCAGTTTTCACCAGCAACAAAGCTCTCCTCACTCATGAGGGTCCAGTTTTCACCAGCAACAAAGCTCTCCTCACTCATGAGGGTCCAGTTTTCACCAGCAACAAAGCTCTCCTCACTCATGAGGGTCCAGTTTTCACCAGCAACAAAGCTCTCCTCACTCATGAGGGTCCAGTTTTCACCAGCAACAAAGCTCTCCTCACTCATGAGGGTCCAGTTTTCACCAGCAACAAAGCTCTCCTCACTCATGAGGGTCCAGTTTTCAGCAACAAAGCTCTCCTCCCTCATGAGGGTCCAGTTTTCACCAGCAACAAAGCTCCCCTCACTCATGAGGGTCCAGTTTTCACCAGCAACAAAGCTCTCCTCACTCATGAGGGTCCAGTTTTCACCAGCAACAAAGCTCTCCTCACTCATGAGGGTCCAGTTTTCACCAGCAACAAAGCTCTCCTCACTCATGAGGGTCCAGTTTTCACCAGCAACAAAGCTCCCCTCACTCATGAGGGTCCAGTTTTCACCAGCAACAAAGCTCTCCTCACTCATGAGGGTCCAGTTTTCACCAGCAACAAAGCTCTCCTCACTCATGAGGGTCTCTGCTGAAATAGTCGGTTCCTTTATTGGTGGCTATCATTCTGCTATCAAGCGAGAGCAGAAGTGCAGACAGTTGCTATGGCATCTGTCTGCACTTGTGGAAGTTGATATGGTGACCTTTACCAAGTCCATCTATGAATCCTGTGTGCTTGCTAGCACCTCTCTCTCCCTGATGAGAGACAATCCTGGGCAGGTGGGGAGGGGGAGGGGGGGGGGGGGGGGTGGGGAGTTCCTTTTCTCTCTCCCTTTTGTTCCATGTGATCAAGAAATAGTAAAAAGGTGATATGAAAAATCTTGCTGAGGACTTGGGAGGTTTAGCCTGAGGGCATGTGAATTGCCACACCTACATATATAATGTTTGATTGTTGTTGCAAGTGCTGATGTAAGGGAGTGTCAGGTGTCTGTGAACAAGAGCAGTCTGCATGGAGGACAGCTGTGTTCTGTATGGGGACAATGTCAGCCAGTCTCTTCACCATGTCATGTGTGTGGCCAAGCCTGATTGACTCTGTGTGTGTTGGTATGCAGTTTCTGAGCAGCGTGCAGCCATTGCTTGACGACAAGGACTACTCTGAAATGGAGACACTTGTCGCCAACTTCCAGGTACAGAATACCTGTGTGTGTGTGTGTGTGTGTGTGTGTGTGTGTGTGTGTGTGTGTGTGAATATGAGTGCGTGGTGTGTCTGCATGTGCATGCACTGGTGTCCTCTCCTCCTCCATTGCTTGTATATGTGAGCATGCACTGGTGCAGGTGTCCTCTCCATTGCTTGTATATGTGTGCATGCACTGGTGCAGGTGTCCTCTCCTCCTCCATTGCCTGTATATGTGTGCATGCACTGGTGCAGGTGTCCTCTCCTCCTCCATTGCTTGTATATGTGAGCATGCACTGGTGCAGGTGTCCTCTCCTCCTCCATTGCTTGTATATGTGTGCATGCACTGGTGCAGGTGCCCTCTCCTCCTCCATTGCTTGTATATGTGAGCATGCACTGGTGCAGGTGTCCTCTCCATTGCTTGTATATGTGTGCATGCACTGGTGCAGGTGTCCTCTCCTCCTCCATTGCCTGTATATGTGTGCATGCACTGGTGCAGGTGTCCTCTCCTCCTCCATTGCTTGTATATGTGAGCATGCACTGGTGCAGGTGTCCTCTCCTCCTCCATTGCTTGTATATGTGTGCATGCACTGGTGCAGGTGCCCTCTCCTCCTCCATTGCTTGTATATGTGTGCATGCACTGGTGCAGGTGTCCTCTCCTCCTCCATTGCTTGTATATGTGTGCATGCACTGGTGCAGGTGTCCTCTCCTCCTCCATTGCTTGTATATGTGTGCATGCACTGGTGCAGGTGTCCTCTCCTCCTCCATTGCTTGTATATGTGAGCATGCACTGGTGCAGGTGTCCTCTCCTCCTCCATTGCTTGTATATGTGAGCATGCACTGGTGCAGGTGTCCTCTCCTCCTCCATTGCTTGTATATGTGAGCATGCACTGGTGCAGGTGTCCTCTCCTCCTCCATTGCTTGTATATGTGTGCATGCACTGGTGCAGGTGTCCTCTCCTCCTCCATTGCTTGTATATGTGTGCATGCACTGGTGCAGGTGTCCTCTCCTCCTCCATTGCTTGTATATGTGTGCATGCACTGGTGTCCTCTCCTCCTCCATTGCTTGTATATGTGTGCATGCACTGGTGCAGGTGTCCTCTCCTCCTCCATTGCTTGTATATGTGTGCATGCACTGGTGCAGGTGTCCTCTCCTCCTCCATTGCTTGTATATGTGTGCATGCACTGGTGCAGGTGTCCTCTCCTCCTCCATTGCTTGTATATGTGTGCATGCACTGGTGCAGGTGTCCTCTCCTCCTCCATTGCTTGTATATGTGTGCATGCACTGGTGCAGGTGTCCTCTCCTCCTCCATTGCTTGTATATGTGTGCATGCACTGGTGCAGGTGTCCTCTCCTCCTCCATTGCTTGTATATGTGTGCATGCACTGGTGCAGGTGTCCTCTCCTCCTCCATTGCTTGTATATGTGTGCATGCACTGGTGCAGGTGTCCTCTCCTCCTCCATTGCTTATATATGTGTGCATGCACTGGTGCAGGTGCCCTCTCCTCCTCCATTGCTTGTATATGTGTGCATGCACTGGTGCAGGTGTCCTCTCCTCCTCCATTGCTTGTATATGTGTGCATGCACTGGTGCAGGTATCCTCTCCTCCTCCATTGCTTGT